>MU277718.1:3715-107159 GCA_022385805.1 Pilatotrama ljubarskyi | reverse complement strand
GCGTATGTGCGAAGTTTGAAGCTTATCGGAGGCGATGATGGGAAGTTATTCAATGTCTTGTGGCCAGCGTTCGAACACTGGGTCCATGATAGTATCAGATGCCTGCTGCCGCCCATGAGCATATAAACGGACTGATAGCTGCCTGTAACAACTGGGGAAAATGGAACACGCCGGAATTGCACACGGCACAACTATTTCGACTATGCGACTATCCGTCCCACTTTCCGGGCCCAGTCTATTACAACCTACTAGAGCTGTTACCTCCGTGGACTAAGCCGGGTCCAGCTACTCTAGTTATAACGGCCGGGCAGTGCCGTTACACCGCCCTAAAGCTAGGCTGGAGTCACCCATGATTTCCAATCGCTGCGAGTACGACTCGTACGGTGCTTAGGCGGCCTGTAGATATCCCACTGTGATTCAGAGTCTCGCAGTTAGGAGGGCCCTGCAGATGAATTCCAAGTTACAGCACATGTGATGCTCAGGAATGTCCTCAAGTGGCCAGCCTTGCCAGCCGGCTCCAATTACAAGCTCAGAAACATTGCTTCTTGGTGGCACTGCGCACACTCAACAGTGCTGTCATACATACTAGTCCACGGCACCGACCCGCACGGGCCCACAGACGAGTCACTCCGAGCATTTTCGTTGCGTACTGCTGCGATCTAGCATCCGTCTCGCTACAGAGAAACTAGGTGACGCTCACTCCACCCTACCTGAGTCCAAGATGTCTCCATCGACGAAGAGTCCGCCGCACTGACCGTTTCGTCGTCGTCTCCGCCGACTTGCCCCCAAATATGTTACCCGGGCCATAGTCCGGCGTCCCACCAAGCGACCCAAAGATATCGCCGACGTAGTTATGCGGTCGAATGCCCCTCTCGAACCGCGTATGCCACTGCGACACAATGCCGGTCACCACAGGCACGCCCGCCGCAGGGATGTTCTTGATCGAGATATCGTAGCCCGGCGACATGAGGAAGAGGTTCGTGGCGGCGCTTTCTCCGGGGTACGGCCTGTCGAAGTCGGACGCGGTGCGCATGATGATGATGCGTGAAAAGTCGACGCGCCCAGCGAGCGCCCCGCGGAGGAGGGGCTCCAGCGTCGCGTTGTCCTCCTGCTGCGTTGTGCAGTACGTCGCGCTGCCGTTCGTCCAGAGCGTCGTCGTGTTCTCGAATGCCTCCGCGAGCAGGTTCCCGGTCCAGAAGACGCCAGCTGTCGCGGTATCGCAGGCGACGATTGAGGGAGCGGCGGCACCAGCAGCGAAGGCGGAGTGACTCGCGTAGTGAGCGCGATATTCCTGCGACTGCGCGTCGTCGAAGAGTGTCCCGGTCCTAGCCATTTCAATCGCAAGCTGACGGAGGTTGTCGTTGACCTCGAAGACCTCCGTCCCGTACAGCTCCTGAGGGTACTCGTCCGGCGAATAGGACCCCTGCGGGACATAGCCAGTCGAGAAGTTGGCGGGCATCTCACGAGCGTCGAATTCGTACTGCAACGCGACCTGGACTGCGAATCGGGCGAACGTGACGCTTCCGAGGGTACCAAGCTTTGGGCTTATGCCTGCGATGCCGGCGATAAGGAAGTACGTCCGCGTGAGGTCGAACACCGGGGAGAGCACGAGAGCAGTGATCGTCGCAGCGGCATTGATCTCTGCCTCTCCTGTGACCAGCTGGCAGATCGACCCGTTCTTCGTGCAGTGGGCGTGGTGGAAGAGCGGCGAGAAGCCCGGGACGGTGATATTGCGTTCCAGCAGGTTGAACTCTGGGATGTTGTACCAGGCGCTCCCCTCATCGTCAAACTGGCACGGACGCATGAGCATGGCCGACTGTGTACGTGCGCACAGAATCGCTCACCATGTCGAGGATGAAGACTTTGGGTGCGATCTTGACGCCGTGATCGTTCTGGTGACGCGTAGAGAGGGATGCCGCTCCAGCAGTTGGTATGGACATGGAGAGCAGCCACGCGACCATGCATGCTAGCATCGAAGAGAGAACCCAAGGCATCTTGCTACAGCATCCGAGCTGAGATCGTAAGCTTCATCCTACATATCCAGACGAGACGTCGCCAGGCTTACCTAGGGAGCTCGAACAGAGGCGAGATTGTCGTCCGGGCCAACCGCTGAACGTCAACGAACCGCCGAGCCGGCCTATATGCCCCCCCGCCCCCTCTCCCCGCTTCTTGGCAGATCGAGAATGAGACAATGCAACGAGGCCGCAGCACGAAACGATATCTGTGATTGCGTCTCCCACACGCGGCGAGCCTGCCCAAAGCCTGCCAGCCCCGTTTCCGAGCTAAGATAGGTATTCGCGGACCATTACGTCACCTGATATCAAGGACCACAGGACACTGGAAAGGACGAACACGCATGCCAGACAGCTAGCTGCGCGAGCGGATGAAATACATTCCCAGAACCAAGAAGGGGCCGTGCATGCCTCGGGCTGCTGGCGCCACGCTGGGCAGGATGATGCCACGGGACGCACATCGCTGCAACAATGGTCGCGGATACGCTTCCGACGTGAGGTCTGAAGAACGTTTAACCTGCATCCATGATTCACAAAGTAGGTGAGGCGCGGGGAGATGCAGGTCGGTTCAGCTGCAAAATGCATAGATGCAGGGGCGCCGGCCGCGGAGACCGACAGACGTGCGATACCAGCAGTGGAAATGCCTATACTGACAGGCGAATCCTAGCGGTTGCAGGAATAGCAGTACTGAAGCTGCTACGGCGTGTATAGGCTCACCTGGGGATGTTTGTATGGGCGTAGCGCAAGCAGCTATGACAACCGGGATTAGTTCGCTCATCCGACTACTCACCACCACGATATCCGTATGTCACGATTGTGCAAGGGTTGTTGAACGCACTGGTCCCGCCGAAGCAGTCAATGTCTCCCTGTCTCAAAGCTCTCAGTAAGCCCGGGAGGAACGATGTCGGACGCCTACCTACGGCTCCGAGGTCTACCAGAACTAGATCCACGTGTACAGGAGTGAACTACCCACCTCTACAGATGCGGTATACCGTACTCTAGATCTGACACTGCTGCAAGCGCTGATATGCAGAACCGCAAGACTACCATAACGCTGTGGTGATGTAATACACCAAAGGAAGAGATGGCACAAGGCCATATAGGTATCGTGAAGCTCGTATATGATATCTGACAACGTCGGGATATCTGGGGAGAGCGCGTTCAGATTGGTCTGGCAAATATTGTCCAAGATAAGCTGAGCGGTGCGTTCATGAGCGTCCGAAGAGTCCGTAAAGGAGTATGAGACGTGACAAGGCAAGGGGTCATCCGGAGCGTGGTCCTGGTCGTGAGCCACGGACGTTCGCGGCGATCACATATTGTCGATGCCCTCGGCACAGAGGCCGCACCCGATGCACTCGAGGCATGCTGTCATAGAGAACGCGGTGAGTTCGGATGCCTGATGGAAAACGGCGGTACGTACCGAGCCCACCGCAACAGGCGCAGAGGTAGCACGGGCAGCAAAGCGGGTTTTCGAAAGCACCTGCGAACAGACAGTTAGCGACTTGCGGACGATAGTAGGGCGAACCGCTTACCGCGGCAACACCACGCGCTGAGACAGATCGCGGCCAAGATTACGAGGAACAAGCCGACGAATACGACGATGAGGTAGTCTGTCCGAGGATGTTAGTATCTCTCCGGTACTCAAATCATGAGCGTTCTCGACGTACATTTCCGATGTACGAACGCATTTTGGCCGTTTCCGTTGTCGACCGCCTGACGCTTCACGAATCCGCCGAGCGCAGTCCACGTGCTCCCAGAGCCGTCCTCGACAAGGCCGAGAGAGCTGAGCCAGGACGCCTCGTTGAACGCCGCATCGTACAGGCATGAGATAAGAAGGATAAGGGCAAAGGAGAATGTCGCGAGCAGCAGGGCAGTGACAACACGCCGCGAGCGCGAACGTTCACGGCGGCACTGATGGGCCCCGGGAACGCCGTTGTGGACGTGGTTGCATCCTTTCTCGTTACTCTCGCAGTGTACCAGCGCGGGTGCTGTAATGGCGTACGCTTGTGCGGTGACGGTCATTGTGAAACGCTAAGAAGAAATAAGGCGTAAGAATTTGTCTGTGAAACGAGATTGCATTCCGCGACGGTGGTCATGAGGAATTCGTCCCAAGCGGCACGCGACCTGCCATGCCACGGCCAAGTTGACCAGCCGTACGCTACGGTGTTCACTCTTACGAGAGACAATCCAGACTGTCCGCCAGCGAGCTGGACTCCATACAACAGAAGACGCGAGGGCAAATGCTGTGGTAGGATCATTGTATATGATGGAGATGTAGCAGACGCCACGAAACTAACGAGCAGGGCTTACAGAACTCGACAAATGACTCACCAAGGTACACAGAACTATCGAGTGCGCTGGTTCAATTACTGGCGCACAAAGTGAAAGCGAGAGAAAAGAGGGCAGATGGGAGGAGCCTGTCGAGGTCGCGGGAGGAAAGACGAACAGCGTGGCTGCGCCGAGCTCGCGTTGCCTGCGCGCGGCGGTGCAGGCGCCGGTGACGCACTGAGCGTGCCTGTTACGGGCGCTCCGGGATGACCGAGACCAGCCGGGAAGCGGACCGGCCCCGGCCGGCCTCCGGAGCCCCTGTGAGCCAATCACGGCCGGGGATTGACCGCTGCGCCGAATCGCAAACCTCAACGACGCAAAGGCGAGAAATGAGCCCGTCCTCGTTTCCTGCACACGACGACCACGCAGAGCCCTCTAGCCATGCAGTCAAGTCCTCCTCGGGCCTCACTCTTGTTCTCCCACCGCTCAGCGCTGTCAAGGCCCAGAAGGCCAAGAAAAAGATCAAGCTCACCTACGAGGAGCCAGTCAAGAAAACACCCAGGCCAATCAAGCTCAAACCGCTGAAGGAGGTCCTCACCAAGCTCATAGCACAGATCAAGAAGTAGGTGGCCAATTGAGTGAGTATATGGGGTGGGTTTGCTGATATTTGCGCGCAGGAAAGATGATTACGCCTTCTTCCTCAAGCCTGTCGATCCCGAGCAAGTCCCTGGCTATGCAGATGTCATCAGTCGACCCATGGACCTTGGCACAATGACAACAAAGGTGGATAAGGGAAAGTACAGGTCTTTGGAGGAGTTTGCGGTGAGTGTTCGTGCGTCGGCTGCGGCCCCGTGTCCTTTCCTCGCACCTCCAATCACTGCGAGTACTTGCCATTGCTCGCTGCTTTGAAGTCCCAGCACTTCGCCGGACTACGCATGTGCGCGCATCCAGGCTTTCCACACTTTTAGGCGTCGCCCGTCTGGCTTCATGTTTGCTATTGATGGCGGAGCGTACCGGCGACGGCAGCGTTCTCGTCTTCGCGGCAGACTTGGGACAAATGCTTCTGCTGCGATCGACGAGTCCGAATGCTGACTTCGTATAACAGTCAGATCTCCGACTTGTGACGACGAATGCCAAAACCTTCAACCCGCCGGGCAGTATATACTACACGGAAGCAGAACGCATCGAGGCGTATGCTCTCGAGCACATCGCGAAAGCGGCAGCGACCGTCATCGAGTACGAGACCGACTGGAACATCGAAATCGAGAAAGACGAGGACCCAGTGAACGTCGACGATGAGGACGCCTCTGGAGCAGTCGGAACGCCATTGGACAAGGCTGCGGGCACGCCCATGGACGTCGATGAGAGCCGCGCAGGGTCGCCCTTTCCAGCGGGCGGAGGCGGGAAACGGACGAAGGGAAAGAAGCCGCCGGGACCGCTTTCGGAGAGCATAGAACCTGACGGAGGACTGCCCGGGGCGAAGGACGGGCTTGGAGCGTTCCCTCCAGGGTCGGATTGGGCGGAGCTTATGTTGGCACTCAAGCTGAAGGGTAGGCCTCTTCATGCTACACTCGGCTATGGAGCATGCTGACGTTGCGTTCGGCTAGGCAAGCGCTATCGTACCAAGAAAGAACGAATGCGCATCGAGAAGGGCGGTCCTCCCTACACGGCGGAAGGCAGCATAGACTACGCCGAGAGTATGTCCCTTGCCATTCATGTCCGCTGTATCTGTGCTGACTCGTCTATCAAAGTGGAGGACCCATTCTCTGTGCTGTCGTTCTTCGTACCTGACCCTCCCTCACGACCTCTCCTCACTCCGCTTTACCCACCGCTCGAACCTTTTGACCCATCCCGACCACCGCTTCCGGCGCCCGTCAACATCCTCCCGGTAGAAGAGGTACCCACACCGCCGACGCTTGCCGCGCCGCCGCCACCTCAAAAACAGTCTGGTCGCACCAAACAGCCCCGTCGACGACATTGGACTATCGTGCGCAATGCACCGAGCCGCGGACGAGCCAAGGAGGTCGTCGAGGAAGAGACTGTACCCGCTTGGAAAAATCCTCGCGAGCCCGTCACGGCTGACTTCGGAACGTTCGCGACGCTCCCGAGCTTACTCGCGGAGGAGAGGCGGATCGGCGACCTTAGCGCGGAGCTGGGCTCCGAGGAGAAGCTGTTCGACACGGTGCGGAAGACGTGCCAACCGCCTGTGGCCCGCCCAAGCCGGAGCAACCCGCCTACTGAGATGGCGATGGAGACAGCGGAAGAAAGCTACTGGACGGGCAAGGCTGCGGAGGCAGAGGCGTATATCCGGGACGTGGTGTATGGCGGCGTGGACGGGTTTGCGTACGTGCGCAGCCTTGCAGAGTTCCTCACCCCTTCTGAACCTATCGTACGTATCTCCTGCTTCTTGGATCGATTGCTTGTCTAAAAGCGTCTTCAGCAGTGTGATGGGGAAGCGCCGACGTACGGCGAGCTCGGTATGCCTGTGGCAAAGTGGGTTGAGGAAAACATCGTCAACCCTCTCACCGACGGCCGTCACGCGCTTCTGTGCGAGGCGGCGCGCATCCTGAACGAACTCCCTCCGACCCCGCCCCCTGAGCCCTTTTCGGACACGACCATCCCCGTGCCCTCCGTGGCGCTGTCCTCCGACCCCGTCCGCCACCAGATCGAGCTGTCCCTCCGCACATACCCTGCAGCAGCGCGTGCCCTGCAAACTCTGCAGGCGATTTCGCGCTCGCAGATCGACTTGCCCGCGCTCATCCGCGCCCCAGACGAGCTGTTCCGCGCCGAGGACGTGTGGGCGGGTCGCGAGTACCGCGAGAAGCGGCGGCGCGAGATGGACGAGGCGCTCGCGCGCGACCCGGACAAGAACGCGGCGGCGTACCTGCAGTGGGCGATCGAGGAGCACCGCGAGGCGGAGGCGGGCAAGTCGTCGGCTGCAGGCTCGGGCATCGCTGCCGGTCTTGGCTCTGCTGGGGCTAGTTCGGCGGCGGTGGAGGACGCGGGAATGCTCACGTACGCTTTGGAGTATGCTGCGAACGAGATTGCCAAGCTCGCGCGTGGCGAACATGCCTCCGCGGAACGACCTGCAGAGACCAGTCCCGACGGCGACGTCCTTATGAAGACCGAGGACGAGGAGACCGCTGCGCCGAAGCCTGAGGAGCCTCCCGCGGCGGTGGTAGCGAATAACGGAGCGGGCGAGAGTGAGAGCGAGGGTGCCGATGAGGACCCCGTGCTGAAGAAGCTCAGGCTGAACCTGCTTGCGCTCGCGAAACGTGCTCCGCTGGACCAGATCATGAAGCTCCCACCCGAGCTCGTCCCAGCACATCTGCGGCATATCGTGCCTACGGCCGATTCGTGATCCCTCTTCACTCCTGGCTGTGGCGGCATTCTTGGTTGGTATGATGGAGGCGGGCGTTGTGCGTGTGTTGTTGTATAAGGTTGATCGAGTAGATGTAGCATAGACGTGTTCAAAGCGTGCGATATCATACAGCACTTGTACTCTTTTCCCCTGGAAATGCTGGCCCGAACTATCCTCGCCCTGGTGCCGTTGTTCGTTCCTATGCCTACTTACTCGCTCTTGTGGGACACGAATCTACCAGACGGTGCGGTTCGCATGCGTGGGGTGTGCAGGTAAGCAGAGAAGGTCATTTCTGCTGCTATCCACTAACCATCGTTCAACAGTGACTCGTGCCGTAAGTTCTATCGATCGACGGGCCTCCAAACAAATGAGTAGCCTCACATGTAAGACACATAGCGAGTACTCATAAGTTACGGATATGCCCTGCACATGGATGGTGTCCGTCCATGTTGTGCGTCCTTCGACTGCATTCCGACAAGCACCTCCAGAGGCAGGCACTGTCTTTAGTACTAGTATGCTCTCCGATGATTCTTATCCACACGGCCTTCCTATCTGTAAGCAAACCATCATATGTGTACTCGGCTCCTGTTTGGCCTTCACAGTGCTCATTCAACCGCAGAAGCCTAGCTGTTTTGATCGGTACGTCTTTAGCTATGGCGATTCCGCCGCTGCGCAGCTGATGCCCTTCTCATCCTTACGAAGCTTGAGGGCGGCCCGTCGAGATGAGACGCCCAAGGTATCTGCACTTATACCGACAATGGTGCAGAGCTTCGAGATGCGCGGATGCCCAAGCCCCCGCGTTGCTCATCTCCGCGTTAGCCCCCGCAGTACGCATCTGGTGTCCCTTGCTGAGGTGAATGCAACATTGTTACGAGGTACAGGCTATGAAAGCTAACATCTCGCCGTCCACAGCATCCCCATGTCGACATGCGGTTTTCTCCTACTACTTGCATGTCTATGCCTGTTCAGTAGGTCGACAAGCGTTGTTGCTTCCTTGCCGTACCGCCCGGCAGAGAGGCATACGAAGATCGCACCTACGGTCTTCATACTCGATGCAGTGAGTGAGCATCACACTGATTGCCATGGCTAGCCTGACGGAGCCATCATAGTTTGAAGAGGAAGGAGATGCGTGGATCGGCGTCCCCGAGTTCAATATCCTCGAGCACAACATCACCGTCCCCGGCTTCTCGCCGCTGTTCCCGCAAGCGCACTGCACAAGGGATGGAACTATCTGTCAGCTCGTAACCGCAGAGGCCGAAATCAACGCCGCCTCGACAGTCGCTGCGCTCGTGCACTCCCCCGTCTTCGACCTCAAGCACACCTACTTCCTTATCGCCGGTATCGCAGGCATCAGCCCTAAGGTGGGAACCCTTGGGAGCGTCGCGTTCGCTCGCTTCGCCGTTCAGGTCGGGCTGCAATACGAGATAGACGCACGGGAGAAGCCGGCGGGGTTCCCGACTGGCTATTTCCCGCAAGGCTCGCGCGCCCCGGGCCAGTATCCGCGGACCCTCTACGGCACCGAGGTCTTCGAGGTTAACGAAGACCTCCGTCAGGTCGCGGTCGAAATGGCGAAGAGGGGGACGCTCTTCGACGACGCGGCATCCCAGCAGTACCGCGCCAAGTACGCCGCCCACCCTGATTTCGCTCCTGGGGCCGCCTCTCCTTCCGTGCTTGCGTGCGACACCGCAACTTCGGATGTATACTGGGCGGGCGCTCTGCTTGCAGCTGCATTCGAGAACACCACAAAGCTGTTCACGAACGGTACGGCGACGTTCTGTACGGGTCAGCAGGAGGACAGCGGCACCCTCGCATCCCTATTGCGGGGGGCAATCTGGGGAATGGTCGACTTCTCGCGCATCATCGTGATGCGTACTGCGTCCGATTTCGACAGACCGTTCCCCGGCGAGAGCGCTGTGGACAACCTCTTCCTCATGCCTGGCTTCGACATATCCATCAAGAACCTTGCTGCTGCTGGGGTGCCCATCGTGACGGGAATCGTTTCGCAATGGGAGACGCGCTTCAAGAAGGGTATCAAGCCCAGCAACTACATCGGAGACGTCCTCGGTTCGCTGGGGGGAACGCCGGACTATGGGCCTGGCAGTATCTTCGGCGGGAAGCCCGCTTCAGCGCAGCAGGGCACTATCCGGGCGCGCAGGGCTCGGAATGTTCCCAAGGGCTGACTCTGTGAATGCGAGTTCCCACCCGTGACGTGCCTAGCGTCCGTATGCGAGTGAACTGAGATTACTTCTGGTCCATCGAGCACACCGAGCCACGATACCATGGGTGCGTTCTGAGCGCTGTGAGCTGCCCGTCGAAAGGAAGAATCCCATACCGTATGAACAAGAAGAATCATACCAGCAAAGAGGTCATCAAAGTGGTCTGTTGAGAGGCACCGCGTGCTGGGGCTCCGATAGATGTCACTCACGACCCGTTCCGCGAGCAGGAAGCAGACAGCGGGCGCCCAACCGAGGAAACCTCCGATGACGCTTTCTGCATCAGCTGGGATGTGGAGAGTCATGTCTAGCCAGCAGCCAGCAGCAAACAGAAGAAGCTTCGATGCTCACAATCGCAGGGTGAACGCGACTGATGCCGGTAACAGCCAAACCTCGAGGGGCCGCCGTGCTCCGGTGTCGTGTATAGGTCGACCTGCGATACAAACCTGAGGTTACGCGTTCTGCTGCAGACGTATCCCTCATGCGTCGTCTCGAACGGGTTGGTTACACGGTTTCAGCCTGCTGTTTGACGCCGACTATCAAGACGATAATGCGGATTGGATGCACCGGTTGAAGAACACGCGCTTCCGCCTCGAGGCTTAAGTAGCTGCCCAAATCTATATGCTCATTAGCCATATCATCGAGACCAACCTGGGCCTCAAGGAGTTGTGGCAGCCTCCGGAGCTCCCAGGCAGATCCGGAGAAGTCCATGGCTTGATGAGACACTTCGAAGTGGACATCGTGATCATGATGAGTCCTGACGCTTGATTCTGCCTCATAACCCTTGCATGGACTAGAGCAAGTGCGGGCTAAATAGACAGCGAGTGAAAGCGATTTGAAGCTGAAGTTACGAGCAGGTTGATAGCATACATCGCAAATGAGCAGCAAGGACTCGGAAAGCAGGATAATGCCAAGGCCCCGCACCCGGATTAGGAGAATTGGCACCGCCACCACACAGAGTCGACTCGCGCCGACTCCTGCTTGCCACCAGCCTAGATGCTCCTTCGTCTTCTACGTAGGTATAGTCACAGCGTGCGCCAGAGATATTGCCAGGCATTGCCTTTTTCTTACGTCGTGTACGCTTCTCTGCTCTCAGAAGGCGGTGGACGTGCACAGGAATCGCCCACGAGGTATATGATGAGCGTCTGCATACATTAACCGAGACCCATATATCCCGCGCCTTTGATATCGTACGCACGCCTCGCGCCCCATGCATCTTCCCTAATGCCACCAGCACGACTACGACACATTCTAGGTATTGGACACCAAGCGCGCTCCGTTCCAAGCACCGAGCCCTATTTCGCAGCCGAGAAGGCATCATGGCGCAGCCCGGACGACATCCTCTCCATCCTGATGATCATCGGCGGGGACATCGTCCAGCGCGCGGTTGCGCAGCTCGCGGGGAGCGGCCCGTGGCACTTCGCGCCCGTCGCGTTCTCCTTCGGATGGCTCGCCTACTCCGTCTCCGCGCTCACCTCCGCCGTCGGCGACGGCCGTCTCCTGCCACAGCCGGACTTCCCCGCGTACGTTGTCAACGCGAAGACGGGATACGTGCGCGAGAACGCAAGCTGGGTCCTCGGGCGGCTGCTGCGCGACCACGAGAAACGGACGTTCAAGGGCGGCTCGCTGACCGTCGCGTTCTACCGCACTACCCCGGGTGGGCGTTCTGGACAGCCCGCGCGCGACTGGGTGTACTGGGGAGGTGTGGCGGTGATCATCGCGCAGCTCGGGATTGCGGTCATTCCGGGCGTCTTCAGCGGTAACTGGATTGTGCTCATGATCACCGTTGGCGGAACCTTCCTCGCCCTCCTCGCGAGCGGTCTCCCTCAGTGGCGCGAGGAGAAATACGCAGCCCGTCTTGTGGATCCAAAGAAGGGACGCGAAGTCGTCTGCATCACGCGCGGCAACGGCAGCACCTTCGCCATGGTCGTCATCAGCGATCGCACGGGCATCCGACTCGAGGACCTTGCAGGCGGGCGCGACAAACGGAGAACATCCACATCGGTCATCTCTGCACTCCTGTGCATCCTATGGGTGGTCCTCCTGCTCACAGTCGAGGGTCTCGATGGAGATGCCTGGTACCTCCTCGCCATCGGGACCCTCGGGATGGTGCAAAACGTCGTCGCTGCGGGGGCACCGCGCAGCGCAGAGGCGCTCGGCTTGCACTTCGAGACGATATCGAAGGACGATGCCATCCACGGCAAGGGCGCGAAGGTCATGGAGATATTGAAGAGGGCGGAGGAGAAGGAGATGGGCGTCGGGCTGTGCATGCTGCCGCTGTTCTTCCCAGGAGACCTGCGCCCGGACGAGAAGATCTACTGGGACCGAAAGAGGGCAGAGAAGGCGGCGCGCGAGGCTGCTGCTGCGAAGGAGGCGGAGGCTGCGAAGAAGGCAAATATCGCTGCCCACGACACACACGGGATATCCGAGAAGCAGGCTATAGCTTGTGAGGCGGCCGCCGTCCAACCGGACCTGAAAGCGAACCCTGCCGTTCCGTGCGTGGCAGAAGGTGGACCAGTACCGATACCATCAACTTCCGGAACATCGACACGAAGTGGGCGGAGAGCAGACACGGCGGATACTCTGGTGAATTGGCCGCGCAGATGCGGGTGATGTTCAGTATGCTGGATACATATGTATGTTGTACGTTGGGATCGCTGTTGGAGTTGTATGACTGTATACGAGTAGATCTTTATCGCAGTGTATTATATCTTATCCGTTATAACGAATCCTGCGCCAGAGATGACACATGGTGAATGCACCGTTCTCGAAGGGGAGCAGTGAACATCTGCAGTGATTCACGTTGTATCGAGATGAGTAGTTTGCTGTATCGTCATGAGCATTGGGGTGCATGGGTCGTCTACATTGATGACACATTGGCCCTCTACTATATTGCACATCAGGATGCTTCTATCGCATTCTAGGATACGAAATCAGAGACTGTACTATTCTTCTCAGCGACACTCGCATAGCTGGTATCCCGCCTACTTACCTCTACTGATTTACAGAGCGGGCGTCACCGGGGTGGCAGCGCCTGACGCAGGCTGAGACCCGGCCGTTTGGGATGGAGACGGTACATCTCCGAGCGCGTCTTTCATGTAGGCCTTGAGGAAGTTCCGCCAATTCGCCTTAGACGGCACAAAGTGACCTGTCAATTTTGCGTGAGCGACTGCACGTCGAACGCCATTTAGACAGATTACGGGTTTGTTGGACATACCTCCCTCATGATACTCTACACGCTTGTTGCTGGAAACGTCAAGCAGTGTTTTGGAACGCTCCTCTACCACGATCACGTCCGTCTTCCCGAGAATGTGTAGTGTCGGCGTGGAGTATGAAGGAAGGAAGATCGAGTCGCAGAGCGGGCTCTTTGGCCGAAAGCCAGCAGCGGCTATGCAGAACGTCCTGGGAAGCGTAAATGAGTGCTCGGGACATCAATTGACTCCTGGGACGCACAGCGGCGGGTGAGGGGGCTTTCCGTCCGCAAGGAAAGGCGGGAAGACTTCGGGCTTCTCAAGCTACAATGATTCGTCTCAGACCTGACACGCTAAAACGACGGGTCGTGGTCCATCATACCAACGCAGCTATCAAGGCAGCCATGGCGGCTCCTTGACTTTTGAACGAACGGAGCTGAGCCTGAGCGATCAAATGCTTGGACGGAGGGCTGCTCGTACCTGAATCCGAAGATACCCTGGGGGCGGGACGTTAGTCATATCACTGAATCGATTCCGGACGCCCCGAAACGTGCCTCATAGTGATCCTTGACAAGGTAGTCTCGCAGAAGCAGGATGGAGTCTTCTAGACCGATTGTTTTCGTCCTCGCGGCGTCAACTTTCCACCAGCCTCTTGGAGCCATGGCAGGGTCGGTCTCCGTTGCCGCCTCGGGCGCCCCCAGGTCGTCCAGAGAGGAATCTTCGGACGATGACCGGAACGCCTCTGCGAGGTCCGCAGGAGTCAAGACATGCGGTGCATCCACGAACACTGGATGATTCGGTCAGCCCGCCTACAGCAGAAACTTCGGCTCGTCTGAGATCATACCAAAGTCGATGTCCTTCCCGCAGGCTTTGCGGAGTGCACCCATCTAATTAGGTCATGATAACCAGGTGCTCATATGCAAGGTGGTAGCAGAGTGCATACTCACGCGTTTGCTGAAGACAGTGGCATTCTGGGCATAACTAGAGGCGTGCCATTCAGTATATACCGTATCCTAGTGTCGTCTTGGCGCTACTACGCACCCATGAAGCATCAGGACCTTCTTTGCTGCCATATCCATACACCGCGATGCGACCCGCGCTTTGAATGGGAGCTTTTGGAGGGATGGACAGCGAGCGTGATCTGAAAGCCACCACTTGAGCGAGATTCGGCGGAATCCCGGTGACTCAGGAACATTTCCTTTCCAGGCATCACCCCGTTGGCGCCCATAACTCCTCGTCTATTGTCTCCCCGACCAGGGCCGACCTCTTCCATGTTAGCCAATGACCTTCAACTCGAACGTCTTTCGCTCAGTTCTCTGGTAAGTATTGCAACTCCCGAGAGGGATCCTGCATCACCCACTGCCGTCTCCACGCACGCTGTCCTTCATTTGACAGAACATAAGAACGTCTGCACTCCACATGTCCTATTCCGAGAATATCGGAGATGCTCTGGCACCTCTGATGTGGCGACTTGAGCGACAACGAAGAGTCTCTGGCGAGCCCGTTGCTTAAGAAGAGGTGGTAAACCCGCCAGTGCACAGTCCAAACCAAGGTGAGTCAAGGGACCTCACCAGTCTCTCTAAAATAGTCCATGTTTTTCCTGCGGTCAACGCGGATTATTGGTCATGTGGATCCACACTGGACCACGCGGGTTTCCTGGAACCGCTGTACACGAAGGCCGTGAGATTTGACACCCTCATATCAGACATCTCTCTAACTACAACTTTGACACAAGCACCCCCTTCATGGTCATAGAATATGTCGTCAAACTCGGATAAGGTGAAGTTCTCCACATTGACTCCCGAGGACCTCCAAGCAGGGTGCTTCTCTCGCCTGCTTCATTTCGGGCGGAAACGCGCCGACACACGCCAACTTGAGAAAGCGGCTTTAAGCTGTTACACAACCCGAGGTACCGATAAATCACAGTCGGATTTGGTATGTAGTCCAGAAGGGGTCACAGGAGGCTGTACTAACCGCATACCATCTATAGCCCCCGTACGTGCAATGCGTTTATGGCTGCGAGTGGTACGGCGCCGATGAGGCCTACAATCGTCCCGATGCGAAGTCGGAAAACCCGCCTCCATATGAATGCGAACAGTTCTCGCCCAGCGTCGTTGAGACCATCGAAAAGAAGTTGAAGGAGCTGTCGCCGTCCCTCCGCGAGCTCAGTCTCGACATATGGAGTACGTGTTGGTTGTCTTATCCGCCTTACCGTAGTGCCCTAGAATTCATCATGCGCGCTCGATCACAACAGAACAACCGGAGATTATGTGGGAAGAGAGGTACGATTCACACAAGCTTTGGTGCGATCGACCCTGCTAATCGTGCTCCCTAGATACGCTCATGACAGGCTGACGGCCTTCATGGCCACTCACGGCTTCTCTGTGACGCCCCATTACCTCGGTATCAACACTGCGTTCCGCGCCGCATACACGCACAAGTCGACTCAGAAGAAGTTGTCCAGGAATACACGGGTCGTTGGCGTGAACTCTGAAATGGACGCCCTACCTGGCATCGGTCACGGGTGTGGCCACAACCTGATCGCCATGTCTGGCGTAGCGGTAGCGATCGCTATCAAGGTTGCGCTGGAGAAGCACGACATTCCAGGGACCGTCGTCCTTTTGGGGACCCCTGCGGAGGAAAGCGGCGGCGGTAAGATCGCTCTTCTCGAGCGTGGCGCCTATACAGATATGGATGCTTGTATCATGTGAGGCTGAGTCTCCTGGCATCCGGAGCCTCCGCTAACTTCACGTATTACTAGGAGCCATCCTACCTCCGGTCCTGACAACTTCTCTGCCATCTGGCCTGGGGTCGCATGCCAGCCCATGGAGGTTGAATTCTTCGGCCACGGGTATGTATCAAGCCTGCGATGCACGACCAGAATGCCTCTGACACGTTCTCCGAAAGCGCACACGCTGCGAGCGCACCTTGGGAAGCACAGAACGCGCTCGACGCTGCGTTCATCGCCTATGCCAGCATTTCTGCGCTCCGTCAGCAAATCAAGCCGGACCACCGTGTTCACGGCATCATCCTCGGCCGTGACTGGGCACCGAATGGTATGTCATGCGAGGCAGCCCTATCGCTGGGTATAACATGAATCCTGACAGCGTGACAGTGATTCCCGATTATGCCAAGTTGCGATACATCGTGCGGGCTCCCACCTGGGCGGAGCTAGAGGTTCTGCGCGCACGCGTGAGAGCGTGCTTTGAGTGCGTTGGGCAATTCCATACCTGGAACTTTCCTTGCTGTCCTGACACTACGCCCGGCGAAGCGCTGCGGCGCTTGCGACTGCGTGCAAGATCGAAGTAAAGTTGGGCGCTGGGTACTTCGAGCTCCGAAACAATGACGTTCTCGGTGCGTGCATTGCGTGTTTCTGACAGTTCAGGAGGTAATGACCAGCCGCTATGACAGGCCGAGAGTATGCGAGCGTCATTGGTAATCGATATGGTACAACGACCGTGAGCTCAGGTGACGGCGCGAAATTCTCGACGGACTTCGTGAGTCATTTTTGAAGTTCTCATACACTTAGTTCGTGCCTGACCCCATGTCGTACTTCGAAGGGAAACGTCACTCATGGTAAGTGAACTGGCATAGCCCTGTCCACAGAACCTGTTCATCGATCATCGCCCTGCTGTAGCGTTGCCGGCTCTTCACCCCGCGTACTCCATTCCCACCGAAGCAAATGGCAGCAACCACACCCCTCAATTCACGAAGTCAGCCGCAACTGAGGAGGCACACGCCGCTACCTTGAGAGTTGCCACTGGTTTGGCAGCCACGGGAGTGAGAGTGCTTGCAGACGCTGATTTCGCTCACAAGGTGCGCTTGATGAGCATGCTTTTTTCTTAGGCAAACGCCTAGACCATTGACGCGATATTGTGGCAGGTCAAGAGGTTCTTCGAAGAAACTCAAGGCAATGCCATTGCTTGAATTAGATCTTCCTAGGGCGACCGGAGCGTGCTGATGGTCCCGAGTTGCTCAGCAATCTGCTCTACTCGACCCAATGCCGTGTCATGGCTATGCTCCAGCATGCTTCATGCATTCCAAAGCTCAATTTTGTAGATCAGCGGTCGTTCTTGAGATAGATTGTATATGGGAACCTGGTACGCCGTCCCCACGACTTTTGCTGTATTCGATCGGTTATATCGGAGCGGAGATAACATGACATTCACCACATCGCAGCCGGCATGCTTGCCGTTACTCCGGAGTAAAGCGGCCCCATGTGGTGTATCGCCTTCTTCTCATGCAGCTGCATCCTTGTGGAGAGAAGCTTCTTTCGGACGAGCACCGCACGCGCCTATGGTGCTTTGTGGCGGTGTGCTGTCGCGCCGTGTCATTTTGGCCAGCGTCCGGTTCTGAAAGAACGTCCATGCCCTTCTCCTCATGGCGCTCGATGATCAGATGTTTGAGTTGGGCCTTGTATCTGCCGTCCGCTTTACGGACTAGGTAAGTGGTCAGAGCGGTGTGGTAAGCGAGAGCGGTGGTCGCTTGAGGCTCACCCTATTGTCGACCATGGCATGATTCCGCACCGCCTCTTTCAATGCGAGGAAGTATAAAACTACTTGACTACTCGCATTTTCCTATAGCACAAGAAGACCTAGCCCTCGGTAGATCATCTCAGAGCAATCGCACTCAATCACCTGTCCTCCGCCATGAACCAGCCGATTTCATCCGTCTTCACCCAGATCGGTGCGTGGAACCCCAGCGCGATCCTCCCGGTCGTCATGATCCTCGGCTCAGACGTTCTCCGACGTGCTCAATCTGTCCCTGGCATGTCTCCTTTGTCCATGGGCTGGCCCGAATTCCTTTTCACGCTCCTAGCGCACGGCCGTTCCACGCTACCGGTCGAATCTGCAACCACGGTCATCAATGCCAAGTCTGGCTACGCGCGCAGGAACCGCTCCGCGGTCCTCGAGCATCTCCTCCATAGCCACTCCCAAGAGCCCGTCAGGGGCAGCCTCACGGTCACCTTCCTGTACACGTCGCAACGCCCTGGAGCCCCTGCCAAAGACGCAATATCCTATGCAGCCATCGCAGCCATCACCATCCAGCTCGTCGGAGCCGGCATCCTCCCAATCCTAGGTGTCGCCTCGCAGCGGGTGTTCGCCGTTACTGCCGCAGGAATCCTCCTCTCGACCGCCGCCGGCACCGTTCTTCGCCGTCAGCAGCAGAAGGAGCTGTGCTCTGCGCGGGACGTCCATCCAGACCGTCGCGAGGTGGCCTGTATCACTAGCGGTAACGGCAGCGCCGACGCGGTCGTGATCGTCAGTGAAGGCGGAGGCGTGCGGATCGAGGATCTCGCTGCGGGCCGTGCTGGCGGCCTTGGCTTCGCCCCTACTCTCGGCGTCGGGGTGCTACTCGCCCTCTGGACGATCGTCCTGCTCGCGCTCACCACCTTGGAGCGGTCAGACGCGTGGTCGATGCTCGCGCTGAGCGGCGTGGGGGCCGCGTACACCGCGTACGCGGCGAGGAAATGGCGGAGCAGTGCTGCGCTCGGGTTCAATTTCTCGGGGGAGACAAAGAAGGTTGTGAGAGCGGACAAAGTCATGGAGGTGCTGATGAAGGCGGAGGAAATCGAGACGGGGGTTGGATCCGCCCTTCTCCCGATCTTCTTTCCTGGGCAGCTGAGGGTTGAGGAGGAGCTGTGGTGGGCTGAGAGAAAGCAGGCTCTGAAGGCCGTAAAGGGAATGTGATCTGTACTGAATCCGGGAAATCGTGGCATTACTATACTGTCGTTCATCTTATTTGGTCAGGACAGACACTGAGCCTGTGGCAAGTCAGCAAGAATTGGCCAGGCGGACCTGCTGTTACGCGCGTCCTAGCGCGGTCACGTGCCCTCGGCCCTGCTACACGACGTGACGGTGTTGTCTCGTCGCCTTTCTCGACTCTGAAGCACTCTCGTCAGAACCAGCACTCATCTCCCTACTCTTTGTCTGGTCGTCATCCTCTGCTGCTTACAGTATGTGGAGATATGAGCTGGTCTATACTAATACGAGTTCTCATGCTCTGCGTCTCTAGCCGCAGATTCGGAGCTCAGTCGAACGGTGAACGCGTCATCAGCTCATCTTCAGCCGAGACACTCTCAAGCACATCTCGCGCATTCGGTGCGTCGATGAAACCCTGAGACTATATGGGGCTTACTGACACGGAAAGATGTGAGGATGGAGAGCAGTCGAGAAGATGTCTTGCGGGGTGTCGGCCTGCAAGGACCTTACTACGGATTACCCCCAGTGCCAGACACCGCATTCTCGCCCACGGCGCCCGCCAAAGAACTCCATTCTCGGCTTCTCGAGAGAAAAAGGAGGCTTGAACTGGAGACTCTGAGCACCAACGCTCTCATCAACGCTTGCGCCTCCATCAACAGGCTCCCAAACGAGATACTGGTCGAGATAATGATCTGGGTCCAGATCGCTTACGCGGGACCGGATCACCTTCGTTGGCTTACTCTGCTGCATGTCTGCCGCCACTGGTTTGTCGTAGCGTCAACAACATCCAAGATGTGGCGCATTCTCTACGGCGGGGATTGTTTGAACTACTTCCGCACTGCGCTCGTACGCTCCAGAGACTCGCCCATCGCCGTCATGGTGGGAAACCCTCGAGCCGTCCCCGAGGTAATCGAGCTCCTCTTTCCCCACGCTCACCGCGTTCAACATCTTTGGATCTTCGCGGTGGGTCGACCGGATTCCCCTCGATTGGTCGCACTTCTGCAGAACCGGATGCCTGTGCTCGAGACGCTTTCCGTCAGCATCGGTAAAACAATATTTGACCCGAGCGAAGAGGTTGTAGATCTGCCCCTCGAGCGCTTCCCCAGGCTCCGTCACCTCTCCGTCAGCGGCTTGTACACTCCACCGTCCACGCTCTTTCGGCAGCTCAAGGTGCTTCACCTAGTTGGGTGGCTTGGGCTCATACCCGAGCTCAAACTGGACTCGTTCACCCAGATCCTCCGAGAGTGCGTTGACGTCGAAGAGCTCACGATCCGCGACGTCCTCTGTCGCGACCATGACACTCCTCAGCAGTACACGAACTTCGCTCGCATTGCGGTCTCGAAGCTGAGGTGCCTGCACATGGCCACCGAGGCTGGTATCATCAAACACTTCCTCTCCGTCCTCGCCATTCCACCAGCCACGCACGTCTCAATCGAGATACCGGTGAACTCGGACGTTCCCCAAGAAGAACTCACTTTGGGCCTCCAGGCCGTGATGCCGGACGACCGGAGCGGCCTGTCCCTCCTCCCGCATCTCAAAACGGCGACAGTTAGGGCCTTCGATGATCAGCGTGTTCTCGTTGCCGCTCAAAGTGCGTCGGGCCTCGACGGTGGTACCCAACCCGGCGGCCTCACCGTCACGCTAGCAAACCCCGATGGGCTGCCCGACGTCGAATCTATCGTTCTTGACGACTTCGTGGGCATATGTCGCGACTCGCCACTCGAGGAGCTGCGCATCAAGATGGAGGCTGACAAGGTGGGCCACGTCAACTGGCGCGTCGTCTTCGCCCACTTTCCGAAGCTCAAGAGTCTGAGCGTCTTCGGCTCCGGGATGGAAGACCACGCATACAAGGTCTTCCGGGGCCTCAATCCAGAAGTCGCCCCTGATGGGACGCGGGATCAGGATCGCCTGGTTTGCCCGGAGTTGCGGAGTGTACGGATCGAAGGCTTCGACGGGCGCCACGTCCTCGTTCTCCCCCATGCGGCCCGGTGCCTCAAAGCGAGGATGGAAGCATTGGGCAGGCCAGTCGCTCTTGAGGAGCTCTCGTTTTCAATTGTCTTCCGTGCGCGGTCAGAGGAACAGTTCGAGGAGAGACAACGGGAATATTCTGAGAGTCTACGGCCGCTCGTAGGCCGCTTCTCGTATGAGAGGGCTTGACTCGGGAGTACGCTACGTAGCATAGGGTCGCGGCTCTACCGCTGACCACCGCCTTAGACAATGTACAGTATTCTGCATAGATACTTCACTAACGTCAAGTAATAGTTGCATTCCGGATCAGGCCGTGCTTTCGGGGCAACCCGCACACACTCAGGAATACCGGTGGGATTGCGACTGGGTTCACCGGATCGGTTTCTGGGAGGACTTCGCGATCACAGTGAGCTTCCCTTCTTGTCCTCTCGTCTTTACGCGTTGAGATCGATGCTTGCATGTAGCGGACAGACCCGACTTCAGAGTGATACCCGCAGGTGACTTCTTGCAACGATGTGTCCTCAATTTGTGTTCCATTTGATATGTCCAAGTGATATCCTACGTTGTGACTCACTTCCTACTTCTGCGACTGCGTCGAACGATCGTTTTCCACTCATGAGAGGAGCGTCCAACGGAGGTCCTTGCCTCGACTTCGAAACCCGGCTAAGATTCAGCAAAACGCACGGCCCCATCCTTCTAGCTGATCAGAGCCCGAGAGGCGGCTCAGCTCGTGGTACGCCGTCGTGAGCATCCGTCGGGTGTGGAGAGCGATTGTCTTCGACCTGGCGGGAGAAATTACACGGTCACCATCGTCCGACACATTTTGAACCACTCAAACCCGGTGTCGCTGGAGACAATCCGTCATGCCCGTTCTGCGACCGGTGCTTCCATGTCTGTTGGTGTTCGAATCAAAGCTGAGCGCTGAGGATCCTGCCATCTGCCTCATCTGACGCTCCGGACCCACAGGCGGTGCGTCGCGGTTTTTACATGTACGTGCAAGATCATATGATACGTATCTTGTTGCCTCAGGATTCGGTTGTCCGTCCGTGCGCTACTTTGCCTCTGTCTCTGCGTCCTTCACTTCGTTGAGCTCATGGGCAAGCTTGACGACGTCATTCTACACCCCGCAGGTCGGTGAGCACGGTTGGGCGAGACACTGAGGAAGCCGACGTACGCCCTTGCGCGTGATCTTGACGGCCGGATCGCCGTCTCTGGCCTTGCGGTGCACAGTATGTCCCTGCTCCTTGAACGTCAGCAGGGCGAAACTTGGGCACCTTATTTGATTGCGGTAGCTGGCCTTGTTGCTGGTGACCTCCGCGGTGCCCTCCTCGACGATCTCGGCAATCTTGCCTGTGCCGTTGCCTCCTCCCCAGCGCCAACTGCGATCACGGTTCGTGAACAAGGCAGTGAGATCGAACTGCAGTGCGGGTGGCTTACGAGACGTCTTGCCCTTCATGAAGCTTGTCGGCCATGGGTGAAGTTGCTTTGCAGAACTGTATGCGGAGGTTTGCCAGTGGAGAGAAGAGGAGGGTAAAGCTGTCGGTCTCCGCCATCGCCTGGTTCTTCTTATGCAGGTTGCCGAGGCGAACAGGTCCTCCTCGTCGACGTCAGTATTCGCCGACACCTGCCACAACAAGCAACGTCTTCTCCATATCGGTCCTGTCGACGGAAGAGCATCGCGGGGTGATGTCGTGTCCTATTCCTGTCCTGTCTGAATGGTCGGCTCCGATCGACGAGCCAAATGCTGGTGGTGGCAGCGGTCGATCTCACCCATGTCTGTGGACATCCGTACAGCGGGCGCTGGGCTTCCAGAACACAGAGCACGATCGAGACAAGACAGCATCCGGCGGGGATCTGGAGGGGATCTGGGTGTGAGTGTGCGATGACGCGCGAGCGATCGAGTTGGACCGAACGTTCTCTCTGTCATATCTTGGGGATTGGTGTGCCTGAGCGCGTCTGAGATTCCGAGTGCATGATGACGATCAGCAGCATTCCGGAGGCGAGTGCAAGGCGCAGTGCTGAATGCAGCGAATTCGAAACGAGCAAGTGCAGAGAGATCCTAGGCCTGGCACGCACGCATGCCTGTAGAAACGGGGTACCTACTGAGATATTGGCTTGCCGAGTGGAGCGCGGAAGACTGAGGCTGTCTCAATCGCCGCAGTCGAACTGATCGTCAGCCATTGCGAAATGCCTTCTCCCTCCCGAGGCTGGCTGCGCACCGCCCGCCCGTCCTGCCACATATCTTTGACAACTCCCCCTTTCCTCACGACCACCACTGCCCCCTTGCCCTCTCTCTCAACGTCGCCCACACAGACGACGACGGACACACGACCTGCGTGAGCGGCTATGGTCCTCAAGCTCACCACGCCCGCCCGATACGTGCTTCTCGTGATCGTGATAGTCGTGAGTCTCACACCGTCCGCCGTGTCCACCTGCCACTGCTCGCGGACCCCCGCTGACATCCTCTGCCCTCTCACTCCTATTCCGGCCCCGACCACGCTCGCGAATCGACATAGGTCGGCCTGCACTCTATCCTCAGCTTCACACACGAAGACTACGGCCGCGCCACCTCCCTCAAGTCCATCGCCTCGCAGCTCTCCTGGGGCTCGCCCTCCGTCGACGCCGTCCCCGCAGAGTACTACTCCTCTCCAGATGGACAGGCGCAGCCCGCGCACCCGGACACGCTGCTGTCGCCCCGCGCGAACGCGACCATCCTCATGCTCGCGCGGAACAGCGACGTGAACGACGCGGTGAAGAGCGTGCGGCGGCTCGAGGATAGGTTCAACAGGAAGTTCGGATACCCGTGGACGTTCCTCAACGAGGAGCCGTTCTCGGACGAGTTCAAGACGTGAGTGCGCTCGCTTTCGCTCTTGTTTCTCTTCCCCTCCCCCATTCCTCTCCCCGTTGGGCACTCCTGAACGCTGCGTACCCCCTCGAGTGCTCCCGCGCTCGGTCATCCCCCTCCGCGCGCGTCCCCCTGCCACGGCCAAGTGTCTCCGCGACTTCGTTTTCTGCAGGCCTTCGTGCTGCCGCGCGGTGTCTTGGCCTTCGCGGCCTCAGTGTATATGGCCGCACGCGGCGTTTCTTGGCGGCGACTTGGGTTGGTGGACGCGCTACACTCGCGGACGCCTGCGCGGTCTCATGCGGCCTTGCCAAGTGCTGGGTACGCGGTGGCCTTGGCCCGTCCTCGAGCGCGCGCGTTCCGGCGGACGGGTGCGAGGCAAGGCCTCGTCGATGAGAGCCTGGTCAGGTAGACGGCGTGAAGTCAGACGCGCAAGCGATGTGGTAGGTCCCCACCTGAGAATGGCACGCGCGCGGCCCACTGTGCGAGATCGACGCGACGCGAGATGTGGCGTCGGCTCCTCTTCGTTCCCTGCACCGCCTTCGCTCATCGCTCTTGCGACCGCCTCGGCTCACCGCTTTTCTCTCCTCCCGAAACAGACGCCTCAGCAACGTGATCAACGGCGAGGTCACGTTCGGCCAGATCCCGCGCGAGCACTGGTACCAGCCGGACTGGGTCGACGAGGAGCGCGCGCGCGCGGGGCGCGAGAAGATGGTGCAGGACAACATCATCTACGGCGGCAGCGTGTCGTACAGGAACATGTGCAGGTTCAACTCGGGGGTGCGTCTTTCTCCTTACTTCATTAAGCCGAGTGACGCTGATGAATATGTATTGTGGGGGGCGAACAGTTCTTCTACAGGCATCCGCTGCTGGAAAAGTACAAGTGGTACTGGCGCGTCGAGCCGGACGTGCACTTCCACTGCGACGTCGATTTTGACCCTTTCTTGTACATGGAGGACCACAACAAGACTTATGGTGCGTCCTCGCTTTTCCCTCCTATACGCGAGGGCGAGAGAGAGGGGACATGGGCTGACCGGGTTTGCGTGGTTGATAGGATTCACGATCACTATGTACGAGTTCCACGCGACGATCCCGACGTTGTGGGACACCGTCAAAGGTCCGTCCGGCCTTCCCCTCCCCTTTGAGATGGTGAACGAACTGACTATCTGCACCGCGCGCTGCAGAGTTCGTAAACGAGAACCCGCAGTACGTCGCGCGCGACAACGCGATGGGCTACATGTCCGACGACGGCGGCCACTCGTACAACCTCTGCCATTGTGCGTCCCATTCCCCTTGCATCCGTTGTCTTGCGTCTACGCATCGATGCTGATGGGACGCGACGGGCAGTCTGGAGCAATTTCGAGATCGCGAATATGGACTTCTGGCGCGGAGAGGCGTACACCAAGTTCTTCGAGCACCTCGACCGCTCGGGCGGGTTCTACTACGAGGTGCGTCGCCTGTCCCCTCGCCCTCTCCTCCCACTCCAGCCTTCCCCGCGCCCCCTTGCTATCCAGGAGAAGAAGCTAACGTGACGACGTCCATAGCGCTGGGGCGACGCGCCGGTGCACAGCATCGCCGTCTCGCTCTTCCAGAGCAAAGACCAGATCCACTTCTTCGACGAGATCGGGTACGAGCACAATCCGTACACGCACTGTCCCCGCGGCGAGGGCGCGTGGGCGCGCGGCAAGTGTGCGTGTGATCCGCAGCGGAGTTTCGGTGAGTCATCTGTTTGAGCAGGGAGGTATGGGGTACTGATGGAGGGCGGTAGATTACGACGGGTACTCGTGCATGAGACAGTGGGACCGCATACACTGAGCGACCCGCGCCCCCGGATGTCACCGGAGCGATTGGAAAACAATGATGTATTGCTAGCGACCGCGCCCTACTACAAAATGACCCTCCACGCACGGACGCGCACCTGAAACTCCTGTATACCTACTTCGAACACCCCGAGCCACTAGTCGGGCAAGACGCCTGACGGCGGCGGCTCGGTCGCGTCTAATCCATGTACATGTGCCAAAGTTGGATAGACACAGCGTACGAGTTATGTTTGCTTAATTTATTCTCTTGCTTTCTCGGTCTACGAGCTCGCGCGACCTACTACTACTATACAAGCCCGTACAAGCCCGGGGCTGCGGCGGACTCCGGTAATCCACACGAACCACTGCGGTAGATCGTCAAGCGTGCTGTCATCCCCCTCTCTTCACCTCATGCAGCCGGGGCTGCTGCATACCACAACTGGAGACCTGTGAGACTGCGGCAGATCCGGACGGGACCGCTGCAGCGCAGCCCCGAGGTGCTGCTGCACCTGCGGATCGACAACTTGCGACCGTAGCAGCTTCAGGCTTCGAGGACCGATCCTCAACCTATTACGGTAACGGTGCCGCAACTCGCATTGCAGTGCAGTAGTAGTATCAGAGGTGCGTACGTTGCGGAGGATCGATTCACCTCGTGCACTCATGTGCCTAGTACTGTCACTCGAAATTCGAGCTCGAGCTCGAGCTGCGCCCCCGGGGAAGGGGGCCTGCAGCGTCTGCAGCACTGGTACTACTGCTAAGTGGACTGCAGCCTGAGGACGTGCATCGGCTGGAGGTGGGTGTGGCGTTGAGATATAACCTGCGTGTTCCCCGAGGTCGGAAAGCTCGCAGCCCACTGGCACCCGCCCTCCAGCCCACCAGCCATCCATCCCCGCAGCTCTCTTTCAACACAACAATCCTCATCTCTCACCTTCACCTTTCACGCCCTCCCTATCACCCTCATCCTTCCCAAGCACCCTACCAATGGCGATCTTCCCGCTCGCACCGCAGCTCCCCGGCGAAGCGATGCTCGAGGTGTTCGTCTACCCCGACCCGGCGCGCCCGCTCGATCCCAGCAACAAGTTCAGCGACGCGCGCCGGCTCGAGTTCTTGGGCGAGAAGACGGCCGAGATGGCCTACATGGACCTCCTCGGGGCGAGGAACCGCCGGCTGAGCGCCGCCGAGCTCGAGGTGCGTCTCCGGGTTGTGGTATTGTGATTTGAGCGTGGCGGGAGTGGCCGGGACGCTGACGGGGCCGCGTGCGTTCGAAATGTAGGGCAAAGTGAGCGATACGTTCGGCGGGTTCGCGAAGCGGGTCGCGGAGACGTACCACTGGACGAACCAGGTCGGCGGGTACCCGCCGAACGTAGATAGGCAGAGCGTCGAGGTGAGCGACAGGCTTGGGCTGCGGTACTCGTCGGGAACACCAAGTATGCTGACGGGAAGTTCCAGGAGGCGCTGCGGCTGTTCCACACGTATGCCGGCGCGGTCATCGTCGAGTACGGGTATCCCGAGCTGAGGGCCTGGATGGCCAAGCTCGTGGCTATCCTCCAGTGATCGGAGGGAGGTGGCCGGCGGGTGGCGGGTGGCGGGTAGCTCGTGTCCAATTGCTGTTACAAGAGATGTAGTTGTAGGATGTGTGGGCTTTCGCGGTGCCTGTGATTGCTTGCTACCTGTCTGTGCAATCGAGAGATCAGATCGCCTTGAGTGCGATACCTGAGTGCTCACCCAACTCGCCGTGGTCGGAGTACCTTCCCGGGCAGGTAGCTCGCCGAGCGGGCCTGGACAAGATACGATAGTTTGCTTTGCCCTGCAATATCAGAGCGGCTCCATGAACATTGATGTCTACATCTATCCAGCTGGTATTTCCAGCTGATCTACGCGCCCTTGCTCGCGGACCGAGTGGAAGCGCAGCTCATCCCGACTGGGATTATACGAGAAGCTGCCGTAGCCCCCTGCTCTACTTGGATGGGCTTGTGGTGGATGCCGATGACTTGGCTGCGCAGAGGAGTCCAACCTGGAGTGTGGCGACCATATAGCTGTCAGCTCTGTACTGCTACGGCTGTCTGTGGCGTTCGTGAGAGGTAATCGGCGATATGATCCACCTAAGACGAAGCAGTCGCTGAACCCTGAGAGTGTTCGACACCTTTCTCTACACGGTGATACAAGCAATGTCATTCGTCAGATCTGCGGCGCGCAGTGAGTGGGTGTTGTTCGCGCTGGTCGGGACCATCTGATGGACGAACCTTTGCCACTGGCAGTTCTGCTGCGTTCCTCGTAGTACTACCGCATCCCGTTAACCGCGTTCGCCGTTGCAGCAGATTCTGCTCCTTCACGCCGCGCAGCGATTCTGCGCAGCATATGCCAGTGTGACGATTTGCTCTAACCACTGGCATGCATGCTCTCCACTGACGCGCTGCGGACGCTGTGTGATATCGGTGCTCGCTGCTGAGGAAGCGAGCAACGACGGCCCCAAGTGCTGGAGCCGCGTCGCTGCAATTCTGCTAGTCGTAGTCCTCGTCTGCAGCATGTCTGGGGAGAACGAGTATATAAGCTTGACGACTTGGGCCGTGAGCAGAGCAGCACCTACCGCCCTTTTCCACTCGCCCCCCCATCCTCCACGGTCCATACCACCCAATCACACCGCAAAACAATACCGACATGGCCCTCGTTCCTCCCGCACCCCAGCTCCCGGGAGAAGCCCTCCTCGAGATTTTCGTGTATCCTGGCAGTCTTCCACCGAACCGCGAGCTCGACCCGAGCAATCCATTCAGCGATTGTCAGCGCCTCGAGCTCCTCGGCCGCCAGATGACGGAGGCCGCCTACATGGACGCCATGTGGCAACGTTGGCCACACGCGACAGCGCAGCAGTTGCAGGTACGTCTCATCCAGCTCGCTCTCGCGCGAGCACTGCGCCGGATTATTGACGGTTCTTCTTGCTGCAGGAAATGGTGCAAAACAGCCTCAACAACTTCATGGAGAGAACGGCTGCGGCCTACCAGTGGTCGCACCGCGTCCATGGCTACCCTCCGAACTTCAACAGGGAAAGCCTCGAGGTGAGTCCGCCCGTAGTGTCGCCGGTTTGTGATGGCGTGCTTACGGTTGTGGGAACGGCTTGCAGGAATCGCACAGGCTGTTCCGGGTGTACGCCGGTGCCGTTAGCGTCAAGTACGGTTACCCCGTGCTCAGACAGTGGTTCGCCGAGCTTCTGGCCGTCTGACAGTGCTGCGGTGAAAAATTCGGCGTCGCTTCTCTCTTCGCTTGTGATCATCTTCCGTACTCGTGACTGCGTGACCGGTATTATATGAGTTGTTTTCAAAAATAGTATATATAGCTGCGCCTCACATTGGGATTGAGATCTTTCAGGATGATTTGCCGCTCGCCGATATCCCTGCCCCTGGGATCGATGCAGCGATGCCTCAGCGAGGACGCTGTCATAGATGGGTTAAGAAGGCCTGCCTGGCAGCGAATTCCGGTCGCTTGGCACCGAGCCCGATCGTCTGCAGTGGCTGCAGCGGAGTGTCAGCTACCGCAGCACGCACAATGCCACCGCGGACACCCAAAGCAACACCGCTGCCGTAGCTCGCAAGACTGCAAAACCCATCAGGCGAGTCACTACTACCACAGTCTCTACCTGAAACGCGTACCTCGGAGGGTCTGCAGCACGACGAGGGAATATAAGCAGCCCGAACATGCCATGGTCGCTGCGACACCTGCAGCGCTCTCTTCGATTCGAGGCTCGGTCTCTGCTGCTACGTCTGCAGCCCAATTCCAGCGAACGTTCGACTGACCTCTTTGCACAGCGATGGCCGCGATACCACCGGCTCCGCCACTTCCAGGTGAGGCGCGCCTCGAGATCTTCGTTTACCCGGACGCTGTACCTGCGACCCGTCCACTCGAGGACGATAACAAGTTCAGCGACGCGCGACGGCTGGAGGTTCTCGGCACCACGATGACGGAAATGGCGTACATGGACGTGCTAGGGAAGCGTTGGCCCAAAGCGACCGCACAGCAGCTCACGGTACGCACCTCTTGCTATACCCCTTGAGCACCGACTATGCCATCGTGAAACGTCGACTGATCGCAGAGCAGACGTTGGTCAACAGTCGCATACGGGGCGTCATGGAGAGGACGGTCGACGCTTACAGGTGGAGGGACTACGTCCGCGGATACCCGCAAGGCTTCGATAGGAATAATCCCCAGGTACCGTGTAATTCTACCCGCCGTCGCTGCTCGGCGCAAGGAGTTACTGAAGGAGCGGGGTAGGAGGCCTATCGACTCTTCCGGACGTTTGCTGGCGCGGTATTCGTCGAACACGGGTACCAAGGGCTGAGAGACTGGATCGCCGCGCTTGACCCTGTATGACGGACTCTGGACTGGTTCTATGTTGGGACAATCTGGAAACAATCGACTCCTGCATGTACTGCGTATGATCCATATCAGCGGAGGATGTAAGATCGTGACGATGACATACATCAATGGTGCATACAGAATACTGGCTGAGCAGGCACAAGCCATGTCAAGTATTGATAGGGCGTAGAGACCGATCATGTAAGGAGAATTATCATAAGTAGCAGCTCCATCGGTTGTTATCACGTTGGAGTATGTCGCTGCGAGAAGCGTAAGCCATCCCCGAGTATACACTAGCAGTATTGCGAGTACCCCTTGCATGGAAGCGCTGGCCAATCCCAGCGTCTGCAAGAATCAAGGCCCATGGAATAAGTGGTACGGGGGAGCAAATGTCGCTGAACTTCGAGCTAAGGATAGCCAGGCGCGACCGTCGAATATAGAATGAATCCAGTGCATAGGAAGGCCTGGAGCGATTCTGCACTCCGTTGATGCCGCTCTGCAGCCTTCTTTCCTGCGCCATCGCCTTGGAGCAGTCATTCCAGCCATGAGATCGGGCGTGGCTCACCTGCTGGCCAGCGGTCCTTGCATTCGGCTGTCGAAATGTGGTATGATATCGCAGTTCCGAGGACAAAAGAAGGCAGCAGCTTTGCGTTCTGCAGGATCAAAGTCAAATAAATGACACACGCACACGCTGCTCTGCAGGCCAACATCTCAGGGGAGAACTCTGCGGGGAGCAGTCGGCTGGCGGTTATATACTCACCTTCTGGCCTCCAGAGTACCCCATCCTCAATCCTCCTGGAACAGCGACACTCAAGGCAGTACTAGAGATACTCACCTATCTAAACGACCACACACCCTGTGACCGAGAAATGGTTGTCCCTCCTGCTCCACAGCTGCCCGGGGAGGCTGCACTGGAGATCTTCGTCCATCCGCAGGCTTCGTCCGCTCATCACGCGCTGGATCCTGACAACAAGTTCAGCGACGGGCGCCGCCTCGAGATACTAGGTCAAAAGATGACCGGGCTTGCCTACATGGACGCCATGTACAGGCAGTGGCCCAACGTCGGGGCTGCGCAGTTGACCGTACGTTTTTCCGCCCAGATCGGCTCTCTCAACGTCATGCAGAACATACCCTAACATATGGCTAACCTAGATCTTGTGCAATACTACTATCAACGGGTTCATGGAGAAGGCAGTGAGGGCTTACCGCTGGAAGGAGAGGGTCATCGGCTGCCCTCCGCATATCAACCTGATGAAAAGCAATGAGGTACGTTTCATTCCCCCCCCTAAACGGATGATGAGCGTGAGATGCTCTGGTGACAACGACTCACGAAATCATGACAGGAGGCTCACCGTCTTTTTCGCACATACGCTGGAGCGGTCTACGTCGAGCATGGGTACGAGAGGCTGAGAGATTGGGTGACCGCTCTCACCTCTATCTGAGGGCATAGTTTTCTGCTGCTGTGTACGATAGAAGTGGTTGTCGCTGGTCGAAGGTTTTGCCGGTTCCGAGTCCGTATGTCCTACTGGTCGTCATACTATTTAGTCGCCACAACGAGTGGGAGCTGTTCATTTATCAGTGGTTTTACCCCGGTCAAATATCTTGAAGCAAAGATAGCAGGGGATGGTTTATACCGCGCTCTACATAACGCGAAAATGGTGTGAGTGTGTTCTGGCTTTCTCAAATTGCGAGCCATCCAAGCCGCTGTGCACGTCGAGCCTGAGGAGGGCCGGTGCTGCAAGCGCCCATAGTCACTGACGATGACAACTCCGGAAATCTCGGAGCGCTCGCATCTGTTGCACAACGGTGACCTCAACCGCTTGTCCGAGTCCCCTTCGCTCTTTACTCGTACTTGCCTGCGCTTGAACTCGACTAGGCTCTGGGAACACGAGATATAACAATCTGGACTTTGATTGCATACCGGGCTGAATCAGTCAAGAGGTTGCGCAGAAGCTCATAACCGCGATCCTCAGTGTCCCGGCCTACGCACGCTCGAGGGACTCGAGGAGCAAACATGAGTTCCCTAGCGTTCCTTGTCACGGAACTACAGGTATTTTGACACATCCCATAGTTTACAATAATGCCTCATTGCGCGTATGCAGTCTCTAGCAAGTGAGACTCGTAGAAAGCACCCTGATGTCCGCGAGGTTCGCCACCACATCGCGTAGTCGCTGTGTACAATACTCAACTCTCCACAGGCAGCAGAGAAGTCTCTCGCTATACTGCGCTCATCGCCCGAGCAAGCGACAGCGAACCTAGCGTCAGGTATGTTTCCCTTGCTGCAAGGATCGTCTACGAGGAAGGAAAGCGGTTGAATTTGGCGTAATGCGTTCACTCGCTTCTGGCCTTGGCGTCCACTCTCTTCAGGCTACCTTCAATATGCCTCGAGCAGTAGGTGACGTGTCTATAGTTCGAGGAATTTGCGGGAACATGAGTTTGCGCTGTCCACTAGGGTGCTATGCGCGTTCGCTGCTTGCAGCCGAGTTCCGTGGAATAGAGCGCGTGGCTTACACATATTGGAACACGACTAGTGGATTGAAACTTGTCGCCTTTGACTAACTGAATACACCCCAGATGGACCACAGTCGGACGACTTGCTGCGCCCCGTGTTCATGGGATGTGCGACCAAGAACGCGAAAGTGGTCGCCATTTCGCTTGGCTCCCTCCAACGCCTCATCGCTCTCAAGGCCGTTCCGCAGTCGGCGGTCCCTCTCATAATCAGCACGATGAACGACTGCATGAACCAGGGCGTCGACATCCAGCTGCGCATCCTGCAGACGCTGCTCTCGCTCATCACAAACTTTCCCGCAGTTCACGGACAGCTTCTAGGTGATGTGCGTGGAGACATCCTATTTATGTCGGCGCGTCAGTTGACACCAAATCTAGGCGCTCCTGCTATGCTTCAGGCTGCAGGAGTCGCGCATTGCCGTAGTTTCGTCCACTGCAGCGGCGACGCTACGACAGTTGGTCATGTTTGTGGTGGATAAGGTCGTTGATGAGGACCGGCGAGACGAGCTCAGCAATAGCGACAAATTCGAGGCAGTACTGCCGAACGGTGCGACAGCGAAGCTGGGTCCGTCCGCACATGACGCCTATGCGGTCTTCGAGGACCTCTGTCTGCTTGCAAATTCAGAGCACCCCCGCTTTCTGAAGCTTGAGTCACTGCGCAAGACATTCGCACTAGAACTCATTGAGAGCGTGTTGACAAACTATCATGACCTGTTCCGCAAGGTAATGTCCAGCTATCAAGACAAGTATGGGTGCTGCTGACGTGCGCCGTCCTCTTAGCATTCCGAGCTTCTGCTCTTGCTTCAGCATCACTTATGCCCCCTCGTGCACAAGTCCCTCTCCGACCGGCCCAACTTCCCGCTGACGCTACGCTGCACTCGAGTGGTCTTCTTGTTGCTCAAACAATTCTCGCAGGAACTGAAGACAGAGTCTGAGGTCTTCTTGATGCTGCTCATCAGAATCATTGGTGCGGAGAGTAGCGATGCAGACTCTTCGGAGAGTTCGCAAGGCCACCTCACACGTCCCTTGTGGATGCGAGTCCTTGCAATGGAGATTATGCGTGGGTACGTCGTCCATGCGGTGTCGAGACTGAGGTTCAGCGCATTTTCTGACTCGATTCAACAGTTTATGCAGCGACGCAGAGCTTATGCGCAACGTATGGGACCGGTACGACGCGGAGGAAGGTGGCTCGAAGGTGTTCACATCCCTCATCACGGCCCTCAGGAGGCTGGTCACCGAGCGCCCTCAATTGCTTGGCGTGTGCCAGCAGATGTTCGGTGTGGGCGTTTCGACGCACCCATCGAGCGCCAGTACCGAGAGCGTATACGGGCTCGATGTCGGAGGCGTTGCTGGGATGGTTGCCAGTGCAGCGAGCGCGACCGTCTCCGGAGTCGCCAACATGATGACGACTGAGGCTGGTCTGAGTGTGCAAGGTTCTGCGATGAAGCTGCAATGGTGCGTACCCCTCTTTGCCGTGCAGCCATTGTGCTGATGCCTGAGACACAGCATCGATCAACTGGACAAAGCCGACTCGCCTCCTATCCCGGAGTCCTATCTATACCTGCTCGGCGTGCAATGTTTGGTGTCGCTTTGCGAGGGCTTCGCTACCTTCACGGCGCCTCTGTACAACTCACTCATGGTACAGAAACCCCGGTCTGCAGGAGAGCCCGTCATTCGCGCCCCACCCGCGCTCGACCTGTCCAAGCTACCACAGGACGAGCCCACGACGAAGCACCTACGTACGGTGCATGACATGGTAGAGAGCGGGTGGCCTGCGCTCCTCGCAGCACTCTCTTTCCTCATCTCGACGAACTTGTCTGATGAGCTCTTCGTCGACGTGCTTGCGAGCTACCAGGCTCTGACCACCGTCTCAGGTATGCTCGGCCTCACTACCCCGCGGGACGCATTCTTCACCAGTCTCGCACGCATGGCTATCCCTACACGTGTCGTATCGAGCCTCGACTCGTATGTGCCGAACGAGCCCAGCACACCCCGCACTGCAGCGAGCGCGATCTCAGAGAGCTTCGGCGTCTCGCTCCCAGGTGGGAACACGCAGCCTCCGGGTTTGTCGGAGCGCAACATGGCGTGCCTAAAGGTCCTCGTCGCCAGTGCGCTCTTCCTCGCGGGCAGTCTCGGCGAAAGCTGGTTCGACATCCTCGAGGCGCTGCAGAATGCCGATTACGTCCTCACGATGAAGGGCGCGCGGCAGCCGGGGAGCAAGCGTAACACTATCGGGCCCGGCACTGGCAGCCAGCCTGGCTCGCGTAGTGTCTCGACGAGCGGCCCTGCCTCGCAGAGTGCAACGTCCGGATCAACCCAGCAGCCGACGTCGCCTCAGCCGAGGCACCCTCTGTTGGCGGACCTGGACCCAGAGAGCTTGCAGCATGCGATCCAGCGGTTGTTCGATGCGTCGAAGAACTTGGACGACAATGCGTTCCACGACTTCGTGGAGGCGCTGTGCAAGCTGAGCGCGGCGATGATCGGGATGCAGTCCGATGCAACAGAATCGACTGTTGCGGAGAACGAGTCGACAGAGGAACTCGCGACTAGCGCTGGCCTGTCCCCGCCCGTGGAGTCGTCAGCGCATCGTCGGAGGGTGAGCGGCATCCATCTGCCGCGGACACTAGTGAGTAGGCAGTCTTGTGTCGTGTATCCTCTGGTTCTCACTGCCTCGGCAGCGCACTGGAGATTTTGGAATCAGCAAACTGGGAGGTGTCGCGATGCTGAACATACATCGTCTCATATACCGCTCGCCGGAGATCGCATGGGACCCCATCACTGGCCACCTTCTCTCAGTCGTGCGGCACTCTCATGCGCCCCCAACCATCCGCACACAGGCAGCGCGTGTCCTGGATGACATTTTATTGGTCGTCCCTAGGAATATCTCGACGACCGGGGAGCTGCAGCCCAAGGTCCAACGGAGAGTGCTGGACGTCCTCGCTCAGCAGGTCATCCCTGACTCGGCGACCAGCAGCAGCACGACGGTTGAGATCCGAAGAATGGGTCTGGAGACCCTCCACCAAATTTTGCAATCGTCTGGACACACTCTGGTGGTCGGCTGGGAGACAATCTTCGAGATGCTCGGGAGCGTCTGCAAGTCCGCACCTGCGCCGTCCGTAGGTGCGACCCCTGCGGCTTCACCTTCCCTGCAACAGGAACTGGGGAGAAACCGCCCGCCGCCCCTCAGCTATCTCAACGAAAAGGGATTCACCTCTCTGGTGAAGATCGCCTTCCAGTCGCTCACCCTTGTGTGCGACTCTCTTTCATCACTCTCGCCTGAGCATCTCCGGTTATGCATCAGCACTCTCGGCCAGTTCGGGCGGCAGGCAGACACCAACATCGCTCTGACTGCGGCTGAGAGTCTTCTCTGGGGTGTCTCTGATTCTATCCAGGCGAAGCGCAGGGAAGAGGACAAGGAGCCGGAGTACAGCGCACTATGGATGTCTCTCTTGCTTGAGATGCTTGGTCTCTGCACGGACGCACGGCCCGAGGTTCGCGTTGGGGCGATACAGACTTTGTTCCGGACGCTGCAGCTCTATGGCGCAACTTTGAGCTTGGAGACCTGGGACGAGTGCATCTGGAAGGTTACTTTCCCTCTCCTTGATTCTATCACCGCTTCAATTCGACGGGCTTCCGCTGTCGCGCCCCATGACGAAGACTCAGTGCCGGCGACGTCGACCCAGGACTTACAATGGGACGAATCCAAGATCCTGGCCCTGCAGTCTATTGGTTCTATCTTCCAAGACTTCTTGACGACGAAGATCATGCTGCTCGATTCCTTCACGAAAGCATGGGAGGTCTTCGTGGGCCATATCAAGGACTCGTGGCTGCATGATAATCGCATGATCACTACAGCTGCCTTGCGTTGCCTCGAAAAGGCCATCAAGTCATGTTCTGCGGCCGAAGAGCTCAAGGCCCGCACAATGGAAGCATTGGAGATCGTATGGCGAGCGTGTGACGAGATGGGCGGCATTGTGCTTGAGCAGGGACCGTCGTCGCCGTCGGGGAAGCCGTCTGTGGCGGGCAACTCAGACGTGAGAGCTATGACTCAGGAAAGCCTCATGGCCTACGTCGACGTGATACGATGCACTCGAAGCGTAGGCCGGCGGCTGGAGGACCAGGAGTGGCCGCTGGAGCGTCTAACGCGCCTGATGACCGTCTTGAAAGGTTAGTCCATTGTCAGTACCGCCCCATTTTTACGCGCCTAAGCTCAGCTTTAGGTGTCCTTACATATCCAAACTCTCCGGACTTCAGGCCAGATGTGGACGCGCTCAATCCCGTTCAGGTAGGTTTCTTCATTACGCCGCTGTGCCTGATATAATGAAATCCATCGGACAGAGCGTCGTAATGGAAGCTGTGGATAGCATCGAACTATCGGCACATGGCGTTGCCTCCCTCGTGTTGCGTGACCTGTCGGAGTACGCGACACTTCCCTTCCTCGCTGCCTTTGATGTCCGGGCCGCGCCGCCCCCTGACGCTTCATCGACTACCACGAAATCGTCTCGTGCCGGCCACAACGGCGTGACCTACATCGCACTGTCGAAGAAGGCTATGCCCCTCCTGGTCGACCTCTTCCTTCGCTTCAAGGAGGATGCAGCTATCTATGCGGATGGCACCGTTGAGGCTCTATTCGCGGTACGTTCGATCTCATGCGATGATGAGAGCTCGTCCTGACTTGCAAGAGGTAGGCATACTCCATCCCCATCAAACTCAAGTATGAATGCCCGGCACCCTCGAAGTTCGGTAAAGATCAGCCGCTGTGGAAGACAGCAACCACATGCTTCCTGCGCATCGTCAAGGAGTGTGGTTGCCAAGTGCGGAAACTGCAAGATAGTGCGTTCGAGAAGAATTTCTTGCTGAGGCTGACTGACCACCCCGCAATCGTAGGCGTCCCGACCGATCGTGTCGAGGGAATCTGGCGACAAGTCGTTGAAACTTTCCGCGGCGGTATTCTCGCAGACTGGTAAGTGTAGTCAACCATATCGGAGAACTCTGCTCACGTCTTCGGCCCGCGTAAGTTCCGCCGCGGAGCGTTTCCCTCTGGACGTGCAGGAAGCAGAGGAGAACTTCGACCTCTCCCTTATCGCCTCCCTGGAAATTGATGTCGTGCCGTACCTCGGGGACCCATCCATACCCGACTATATCGTCTCCCAATTAGCCCGCGTGCTGCAACAGGGCAGTCGACTGCGGGAAAGTGACGACGACCTCCCACCCTCACCATCTTCCCTGCCTGACTTTCCGAAGCCGTCTGGCAGGGCAGAGGAGGACCGTCCTCTGAAAGAGTCTGACAATTTCGACACATTCGGTGACGGCACCATTGGCATGGGAACGACGGCCTCCGGCCAATTCCTGCCCAGAGAACGTTTCTCTTACTGGTGTTTCGATCTACTGTTCCTCATTTGCTCCGATATCTCACAAGGTGAGACAATGCGACCGATGAAGTCTGCTTAGGCGCCGCTTTCTGAGCATACCAATCCACATACAGACCAGATATCCTCGCGGAAACGAATTGCGGCCCTATCAATACCATCTCTGCTGGAACGTTGCCGCATGACGCTTGTCAGTTACGTTGCGGATGAGTCTCTTCGCGGAAACCTCCCGTTCCCCAGGCGAGTTTGTCCAGGATACACTTGGATATCCCTGCTGACATGGAGTGGATTTCTAGAGCTCGAGAAGAAGAATTGCTGTACGTTCTGCGGAAGCTGCTTGCACTGAAGTTATGGCCCGGCACACTATGGGCGGCGTTATCCGATGCTCCATCGACACACTGCGTCCAACAGCCCGGTGAGCCTTTATGCAGCCTTGGGACCCATTCGCATGACTCACGGCTCTATCCCATTGCCAGAACTCGACAGGTCGCTTTCGCCCTCTGCGGTCATTGCAGATGCAGTCAAACGCTCCACAAGGGCGCATCTCTTCCATTTCTATCCCGTTCTGTGTGAAATTGTCTCTATCCCTCGCAGGACTCCGACGGCATGGGTCATGTCTGCCGCGCCTCGTACTGCGACCTCATCGAAGGAAGCTACATCCAGCGATGCTAGGAACAGCATGAGTTGGACAGATGTTGCCAACGGCGTCGCCAGCGAAGGCCATGCGGTGGAACTGGACGCAAGGACACTGGTGAAGGAATGCCTAAGGGAGGTAGGACGGGAGCTTGGCGTCGGTCGCTAGGAGATATTTACTGGAGTTTCATTCATGCCCATCTTGCCTTTATTGCATCACACCGCATATATTGTACACCCTATCCTCATGTTCACTGATATGCCCATTCAGAACGTGTGCTTCCCTCTGTCAACATCGCTCGCCTAGTGCGGGGGACCCGGAATCGAGGGAACAGGCTCCTTCAGGTCTTCCTCCGTTGCGCCCATCACCGTCAGCAGGTCGTGCTTCTTGAACATGCGTGCCGTCTGAATAGCGGTGGGGATTCCAAGACGTGGATCGGCACCACCCTCAATCAGGACACGCACGACTGCGTCATGTCCCTTGAAGACGGCGCCGGCGAGCGGCGATTGTCCTTGGTCATTGGTGCTGTTCGGGTCCGCGCCCTTTGCGAGGAGCTCTTTGACGAGGTCGGCGTGGCCGTTGTACGCGGCCAACATGAGCAAAGTGTTGCCTGCATACCACGGTTGTATGGCGTGAGCGCAGTCATTCCTTATGATGAGGTTCGATAAGGACGGACCCTTAGCGTTGGTTAGATTCGGTGGTAAGCCGACATCGACAGCTTGCAGCAGCAGCTCAGAATTGTTCTCGCGGGCTGCGTCGAACATCCGGTGCGCGAAGTCGAGTGTCTCCTGTGGGAGGCCCTCTACCGATGGTTTGGTATCCGCCTGCACATCTGCGATCAGCACGTATCCCTACTCAAAACGCAGGAACAGCTTGCCATGGCTAGCAGATCCGCTGGATATACGATCGGGAGATGAAAGATGAGCGGCTTCTAGTGGCAAGAGCAGCGCAGGGTGGCACCGGTGCGATATGGTGAGATGAAAGCACGTCAAAGTCCCGGATCCGGCGAACTTGGGGATACAGATGGAAGCGACACAGCTTCTCAGGTATCGCCGGTGACAATGTCAGTGCGCAAAGCACCCGAGCCGCCATTCTCTCATACTAAGGCCTGATCCAATGACCTCTGCTTCTTTCAGCACGGCGCGTGACCCGCGGCAATGAACGTAGTTCCTATATCAAGGGTTCCGCGCAACTCAACTGGGCCTGCGAGCAAATAGCACATCACCGTCGTATGGTACACAGCAACCATGTCAGCGCGGATGCCTAACATAGCCCAAACAGCCTACACACGCGCGCGGCTCAGCGCGCCTTCGTCGGCGTATCCCCTACCAAAATCCGTCCCTGCGATCGCCCGGCATAATCCGCCCTGTCAGGGCTGGTGAAGCCTCCTATGTCTCCGGGACTGCTGCTCTTCGGGGGAGTGGCAGTCGTCGGTGTTCCCCACTCTTGTGAGGCTGGCGCGCCAAGCAGGAGCACGTCCGGCGAGCTGCTGATTTGCCACTCGTCTCCCGCGTCCTCGTCGACGTCGTATACGATTCGCCTTGTGGCGACACGACGTCGCGCCTTGGTGGGCGTGGCAAATGCATCATCGTCAGCGTCAATGTTGATGTCCACACTGTCGACGCGCGCCACGCTCGACTGAGGTTGCGACTGCGGCTGTGACTGGCAAGGTCCAGCAAACAAAGCCGGGAGTCGCGTCTGCGCTTCAGGTCGCTGCGATTCTGATTGGGTCGTGCGCGGCTTCGAGGGTGTCGCCGCAACAAGGACCGTTCCTTGGGCATTCTTCCCTGCGCCTTTCGTTGCCGGAGGCTGCATTTGCGCGGTTTGGCTTTGGCTTTGCGTCCTGGGCAATGACGGAGCGGCCGCGAGGTCGGCCTTGCTCTTCCCACGTTCTTTGCCCTTGAAGACCGTGGACATGCTGACCTCCCGCACGATCGCGCGCTTGCGCAGGGCTCCGGGCCCGATGCTGACCGAGCGCGACCGCTCACGCTTCTCCTGCTCGAGCGAGACCGATAGCGAGCGTGAGCGCGCCCGCTGAGCTGCGTCGTCTTTCGCTTTTGAGGAGCCCGCAGTCGCTGCCGAGGATGCTACAGAGGCGGAAGACTTGAGGCGCTTGCTCGCCTGCTTAGGCGACGTGGGCGGGGAGAGGTCGAGGGCGTCAGAGTCCGAGTTCGCTGGGTCTGGGAAGAGCTTCGAGCGGAAGAGGGCACAGAGCTCTGGGAGCTTTTCCTTGAACCTGCACAAAACAAGTCACGGTCAATGGAACGGCATCTCACGCTGGACGGGACGGTAAATGCGGAGACGAACAGCGGTTCGACGACGTCCTCACAGAAGGCCTGCATCCAGTCGCGGTCATCCTTCACTTTGCCTTTGCCCTTGTCCAGACCATTCCCCGCGGAGTTTCCTGCAGAGTCGCCGCGCCCGTACCCAGGCCCAAGCCCAAGCGAGCTGTCGACGGAGCGCATGAGCTGCCACATCGCGAGCTTGTCCATGTAGCTCTCAAGGCGCTCCTCGAGCGGCTGCGAGGGCGGCTGCGGGGACGGCGCTCGCTCCTTCTCTTTCTCCTTCTCACGCCCTCGACGCTTGCGTTTCTTAGACTTCGAGGGCGACAGCGGCGCTGGCAGCGGGAGCAGGCTCGCGGCGTCTGCCTGCGCCTCCGCCAACGGGGCAGCGCCATTTCCTGGCAGGGTGAGAAGGAGGAAATGGAGGAGGATCTGGATCTGAACCCTGTCAAATATACAACAAGGGTGTGTGAGAGACCGCGCACGCTCGGAGGGGGTCGACACGTGGGGGACCTACTCTCGCCGCTCCATCCTCTCCAGCCAGGCGTTCTTGAGCCGCTCCTGCGCCTCGTACTCGTCTTCACCCTCCTTCACGTCCGGCCCGGCAACCTTGTCCTTCTGGTAGGCATAGCAGACGTATTCTTCCTCTGTGTCGGCCGGGTCGTTCTCTTCCGCGAGGAGCTGTGAGATGCGTGTGTGATACTTTTGCGACGATGCGCGGGACGTCAAGAGGATGGGTTTGAGAAGCGAGTGGAGTGGGTGAGAGGTGGGGTTTTGAGAAGTAGACGGAGATGATGGCGCATTTGCAACGCGTAGCAGGGCGGGAATGAGGAATTGCAGCGGCATGATTGACTGATAAGCAGTATGGTCAGCAGACTGCTACCCGGAAGATGAACATTCCAAGCGTATAGCATAGCAAGATGGTATTCTCATCGACGCGCAGGCAGCACTGTTTGTGGACGCATCAGCGCTCCAGGCGTGCATCTCGTTGGTATGAATGGGCCGCGTCTGTTATGCACCAACGGTCGGGTATTTTCAAGCAGGCCGGCCACGTTCGCACACGGTAGCCGTACATAGGCGCCTGAAGAATCATAGGACGCTCTGCATATGTTGACTTCAGTCTGAGCCGCCACACATCGAGACATTCCGTATGGTGCGTGCGATATACCTGCCACGCTACCTAAGTCCCCGCTTGCGAGATAGATCATCGGAGCCCAATGCTACATGCTCCATGAGCGGACAGAAGCTGGCAGTGGCGACATGAGTGCCAATGTGACCCATGCCTGCCTTATTTTGACCGAATCAAAAAGGCCTCGTGCCCAAGGACCTGTTCTCGCCTCTCTGCACCACATTCGCGTGAGCATTCCTGGGCTCTAGAGCGTCGCAGATCTCAGCAATAAGTGTTCACTAAGATCTTCTCGATTCGCGGTGTGGGTAAGGAGCCGCGTAGCGGCTTAAGATGCACGAACACGCCTTTGCATGCAACCCGTCCGAAGAGGGTCGGAAGTACATTCTGCTCTCGAGACACCATAGAAGAACCCGACTTCTTTTGATCGGCCGTCGGATTGCTCTATTGTCGTGTGCCGTCTGCCGATTGCAGGGATGAAATCATATGCGACTCATAAACCCCAACAGCAGCCGTTCCGACGCTCGGGACGTCCGGAGGAAGAGGGCCAAGATCCCCACTGCCGTAACGCAATGTGCAGCACGGCCACCACGGAGAGAGAGCTAACCGTGCATGCACCTTGCATCGTATTCGCGCGATGTCACGCACGCCCAGTCTCGAGCAGCCCTGAAGCGTCGAGATGTCCCATTTGACCTCCCCGCGCTCCGTAGCTGTAGACGACAGACAGCGCACGTTGTGCATTGCGCGCATCTTATGCGGAGAAGCAGATAGAAGTCTCACCTGCGGTAACCATAGGAATTGGAGGTATGTTCGCGACACATATTCCTCCGGCGTCTCGGTGGCTGAGTCGGTGTACGGAAGTTCTTTGTTGATGTTCCGCTCCTGCGTCGCCAGCCATTTCACGGCGGGGTTTGTCGGCAGTCCGTAAAGAGGACTGTCTACGACGATCATGGAGTTGCGTAAAATGCAGTGTCTGTGCGGAATGCGCGGTGGTGGTGGCGGAAAGAAAGACGCGAAACTGCCGAAAGCGGGAAACGCGTCCGTGACGGACGCGATCGAGCAGCCACGTGACGTAACGCATTCGCGCTTCGGAAGATGCCGAGCTTGGTGCTTCAAGAACGACGCGCTCTGATTGGCCGCGGGTCCAATACCGTCCGCGTCGAAGTGCACTGAAATCTTCCAGTGCATGTGCGGTTGCTATCCTCCAAAGCACATCTTCGCTGGCTGTAGAAGCTCTCGTATTTTAAAAGGCAGCGGGACCTCTGAGTTTTGTTTTGGGACTCGGCCTGCGCGTTCTGCTGCAGCATCTCTCGTCGTCATGCATGAACATTGCGGAGAATGGGGCTTCTCGTAATGAAACCGCTCATCTATCCGTCAAGAGTTAGGACGGAGCTGCGCGCATCCGCTGCATTACGGACAAGGGCAGATAGGACCTATGCGCAGTCACCGAGAAGGATCTCGGGAGCAACGCAGCGCTCAATTGCGCGGGCATCCCGGACACTGCATAACGACAGCACGTCCAGATCCAGCCTGATCCCTTTTCCGGTGCGGGCTTCGTCCATTATGCATAATGAACTGTAATGAAGGCCTACCATTGTAGGACGAGTGATCAAGCCGAAGCTTTGACTTCAAGAACTGTCAGCGGCTTGACGGCATTCATGAACTCCCAGCGTTGAGAAGATGTGGACCGACTTGGGGCTCGCGATGGACTTGTGGCGGTCAGAGCAACCCGGTTAATCGCCGGACGCGTCCTACTTTCCCTCGCAGTGGACACATCGGTCCTGTGGAGCTTCGTCTTCGTATCTTCTGTACCTTGCTCAACGCTGGTTCCATCATCATCGTGAACCGCGCAGAATCCCTGCAATACTGACAATAGCCCGTAATGCCGCCGAGCAATGCGCACTGGGAATACCGGAGCTTGTTGGACCATTGGAGTAGCTGAACTGGCTGAACGGATCCTACGGGACTGACGTCTGTATCTGGATGTTCCGATGCCATGGGCCGTACTTGTCAAAACAGTACGGAAGTCGAGCGCTTCGAGCTCGCTAACTCGGGGCCAGGAAGTCCATAACCGCACGATACACTCATGGGCACCCTTTTCGAATCTTGCACACACCTCCACACCTCTCTCGTCGGAAGGTGTATTACCCAGTTCGCGCGGTTGCAGCGAGAGCCCCGTCTTCTTACAGAGCCCGCGGCGTCTTGCTGCGATCAGGGACGAGGACGTCAATGAGCACTCGGTTCGACGTACTGCTCGCCAGGCCGGCTCATCCATGCCTGACCAGAACCTCGTGTTTGAATGGGGATATGACGACAGGGGGGCGGCGAGCTCGAGGTTCGGTCAGGGCGTCCCGAGCAGCTCGTAGCCGCCTCCACGGCTGTCACTTGTCGTCACGCAGGGCGACAACGGTCATCGAACGTGGAGGGCTGAAGCGGCGTCCTGAAGCTAGGAATCGATGCCGACGTCGACGGACGCGGTCTGCGCGGCTCGTAAGTACTAATTGACTTCAATGACTCTCGCGCGACGTCGCAAGCGGGCCATACGGTGGGGAGAGTGCGCCCGGTTCCTAGCGCCGGGCGTGGTGGTGCACATGGGACTGAGGTGGAGGAAGCGCGTGCGCAGGTCCGCGTTGGTTGGCCGGCCTGGTTGCCTTAGAATCGGTGATGGTGAATGACGATCGGCAATGGCCACAAATTCATTCGAGTGGTCCTGACGACGCGGGCTAAGCGCAGCGGCAGTGAGGAAGAGAGCGAGAGGCGCCTGGGCTCGATCTCTTATCTCGCGCATCAACAAGCACCAACGAGCGGAAAAGGAAACTGGCTCGCACGAACTGCGCCTGGGCGTGACACTTTCCCCCATGCTGTCACGCGCAGTCACGCAGCGCAGGCGATCGTCCGTGCCCGCTCGCGTGCGCGGGTCGAATGTGCGCCACGGCTTTCGTCCGCACTCGCGCGCGCGCGCGCAGAATTCGCGCATCCGCGGTCGCGCGCGTCCTTCATTTCGTATCCATTGCAACGCTCGACGGACCGTCGCCGACATGCCGTCGTAAGTGCGGGTAGCCATCCGAAGATATTAGCGTTACCCGGGCCGTCGGACATCGCGCGGGTCCTCCCTAGTAACAAGCTCTAGACTGCGTTGAAGCTCAACTTCGCACTTGTTGCAGGGATTTCCCGCGTCCGGATCCCAGGACCCAACAACGGGCCCTTGGCACCGGCGTCAGGCCTGCTCGATCGGGACTAGTCCCCCTCCATTGCGCAACGGCTTCATAGTTTCCCCAGGGTGGTGGCAATATTCTCCTCGATCGTGACGATAAGTTTCGGTTTCGGCTCTATTTCGTCAACGGGCTCATCATGGACGCCCGCTCGCGCTGGGCTGGGTCGTTTCTAACTTATTTCCACGCGAGTGGGTTGCAACTTGCACTCTCCCCCCTTCCAGTCCGTGACCGTCTCCGGGTCTGGCAAACCTCCCTCCCCCAGAACCGATGTGCTGAAGCTCCCTGGGTCTGTCTGTATCATTGCTCCGCCGAAGGCCTGAACCCCCTTCGACGCCGTGTTACTCAATCTGGTTCTTCATAATTCTCCACGCTCCTAATTAACGCACGCACCTCCACGGAACTCAACTGTAATCGCTCGCTCGCTTTCTGTCTCTACGAATATGTCACGCAACCCGGCAGACGTACCGTCCTCTGCAAGTAATCCGTCCGATGAACAACGACAGAGCCCACGCCGACCCCACTCGCCACACAGACATACACTCCCTTCCTCAGACCCCGCGACCCATCCTATCCAGGGAGCTTCTTCCTCCACCCACATCGCTTCGCACCAAGCCCTTTCCTCTTCCTCCTCGCACGTCGAAACACCCGCCCGCGCCGCGCCCACCTCCGACTTGGAGTCCGAGAGCCAACAGTCAGGGCAGAGACTCGAGCGCTCAAGTCCTTCGGCATCATCTTCACAAGGCGACATGGCGGATACCGAGATGGAAGCGGGACCGAGCAAGCCCACAGCCTCCGAGTCGGCCCCAGAAGGCCCGCCGCCAAAGAAGAAAAGGACGCGCACTCTAACAACGCCACACCAGGCCGCTGTTCTGCACGCGCTGCTCGCGCAGGTATGCGGTCCTCCATTTGCTCTATTTGTCTGTCTCCCAAAGCTCATCCCGGGTCGCGCAGTCCCGTTTTCCCACTACGCAAATGCGCGAGGAGGTCGGACGTTCTATCGGCCTGAGTGCTCGTAAAGTCCAGGTGCGTTCGCTCAATTTCCTTCGGATTCGTCCAGGAATCTGATCCCTTGCCCCTCGCGCGTAGATCTGGTTTCAGGCAAGCATCTCCGGTCTCTCCGCACGCGCCGGTTATTCTAACCCGCCTTCAGAACCAGCGCCAGAAGGCGCGTCGCCCTCGCGGCCAAGCGGCCACATCCGCGCCCCTGACGCGCCCGCCCCAGTTCGGTCCCTTCACGAACGCGCCGCCCGGCTCCGCCTCCGGCGAAGTCAGCCCGACCGCGACGACAGCCCTTTCCGCGTCGAGCGCGGAAGGCCTCTTTCCGCGCGGTACTGGCGGGATTGAGTTGCCGTACGGCGGCGCGAGCGCGCCTTCTAGCGCGGCCTCTGAACGGTTTCCGCACTTGCGCACGCATCGCGATCCGTATCTAGCCGAGGAATACGCGAGCTCGAGCATGGTCCCGACTCAGCTCGCCGGCCCCGGCATCCCTGGCTCGAGTCGACGCTCGTCGCACGCGGCGGGGAGCCAAGGTATGGAGAGCGGAGCATGGAGAGCGCAAGTGCCCAGCGGTATGCCCGCCTTCTCTTCTCGTCCCTCTACCTCCGGTACGGAGACGGCGGAGATGTACAGGATGACGCCGCGCCCTGGTCGCCCCGCCGGCGAGCAAGGTCCCGGACTTCCCCTCTCTCTGCCTCCAGTCATGACGAACGTCCCGCGACCGAGCGCGCCTGCGAGCAGTCCCATTGGCGGGTCATACCCTTCGCTCGCCTCTCTCAGTTCGCTTGAGGCTGGTCCCAGCTCAAGGCACCTCGGTGCATTCGATGACCGCAGCCGTGCTTTTCCTCAGCCCGATATCGACTTCTCAACGCCGCGTCCGCCGCTCAACATTCCTCCGCCGTTCACGCTCCAGCCGCAGCCGCAATGGGACGACCCCGCATTCTCTCCCTATAATACCAGACGCCGCTCTCCCCCTGAGCTCCCGCATGCCGTTGGCCGTCCGTTTGGCGCCCCGTCCCCGACCACGCACTCGCCCTTCCGCGGGGAACCGCTGCCCAGCATCTCCACAGTGGTGCCCATGCCCGCGGTCCGGGAGCCCACCTCGCTCCGGAGCCCCCGCTCGCCCACCCCTCGCGCACGTTTCGACCCCATACGATCTTCTGCAGGCCGTGCACCACTAAGACACCCTGCACGACCCGGTTTCCACGACTCGACAGACGAACCTCCACCGCCTAGTAATCGCTAAGTCGGAGCACTTAGCCCCAGGGAGCACGACACCATCGCCTCCCGTGTATATTGGCCCCCCACGATCCTTGCCCCGACGTCTCCTCACGAACCCGACCACGTATACTCACGCGTAATAGCGAATTGTACCCTCTGCTACATAAAGCTGCGGAGCGGGCCTGCCCGTCCTTAATCGCGCGCTCCCTACTACCCCACATCCGTCGTATAATCTGCGCTCTCGCCCTTCGTTCGCATCGATGGCACCGACAATCTTTTAGCTCCATCTCGATACCGTACAACACCGTATATTCCCCTGTCACCACCACGCGGCTCTCCGCATCTGTAGCGTACGGCCCACACAGGAAAAGTAGTAATATCTGCTGGATTTAGCTAGCGTACAGGAAACATGCTGCATATGTACCTAGCCTGTTTCACCGCTGTCTCGACCGGAGTCTACTCCGGAGCGATGACTCCTGCGCCGCGAGGTCTCCATCGATCGTCGCGCTCGAGCCCTCGACCCCGCCCTCCACTGCCGCACCACTGTCCTGGACAGCAGGAGTAGCAGTAGCGTTAGCAGCTCTTTTGGCAGCCGCGAGCCTGACGCGGAGCTGTGCCTGGCTACGCAACTCAGCTTCCCTCCGCTCGGCAATCCGCTCCGCAGCCACGACGTCCGGGGCGGATTTTGAGGGTTCTCCAGCGCTGCCGTCAGACAATACCATAGGAACAGATGAGCGGCGTGCAGAGGACAATTGCGCCTTCTCAGCGGTGGGAATGTCCGCTGCATCGCGCTTCTCCGCCGCGAGCTTCTGCAGGAGCAGAGAACGTGGATCAGCGGAGGCGACGAGGGGGGTGGCCTCCGCACTGATTCGTGCGGTCCCTGTACCGCCTAATGGGGGCAGAAGTAGCAGTCAGCACACGCGCGAAACAGCTAAAGTGGCAGTGTAGTGTCCGACCTTTGGGTTGAGCAGCATTCTCCGAGGACATGTGCTCCACAGCACCCACGTCACCACCCTGGACCGCATTGCGGTTGTGGTCGGACTGGCATCCGGCCCCGGGATGCTGTACGTTCGGTGGAGGAGATGAGCCGACAGTGCGATCATCCACCGCGGACATCCTCGCCAAACGCGCCCTTGTGCGTGCCATAATTTCCGGCGCGGATATTCCTTTGCCTTCTTCATGGGTCGGAAGGCGTCGACGGACTGCGTCTGGAACCTCAGAGGAAGCGTAGTGAGAGGTTGTAGGGGTCGGGGGACTAGGATCTAACAAGCGCAATAGGAGGGAAGGGACAGCCTCGTCGGATGGTGACGAACCCCCTGCGTCTCCTTGGGCCTGTGACTGAGCCTGTGAAGTAAGCTCGGCGCCGAATGTTCTGTCGCCGTGCCTACTGGACCGTGAACCGTTGATTCCATTCGAAAGGTAATCTTGCATGGTCTGCCAAGGGTTGCGTCGAACGCGTACAGGTGCCTTTCCCTCCTTCCGCGAGACTATTGGCAGTCCAGATTCGTCGCTCATGGAGGGTAGCTCGCCGGGGTTAGTCGCCTTATCGGAATCCCTGATAGGAGACGCAACGGGGGACGCGGGGGAGCTCGACTTGGCGCTTTGGGATATTGCGGCGGACAGATCCGTAGTACGCGGCGGGGTTGATAACGTAGAAGAGGTAGCCTCGTTCTCGCTCCTGGCACGAGAGGGCATACTATTGTTCACGTTCCGTTGCATGCCGGCATCGGGATCGCCACGGGCGGTCATGACTTCCTCGTCGTGTGAGGAAGCAGGACGGCTCGAGTCCAGGTCGTCCGCTCTATCCTCTGCGCGTCTCTTCCCCTTCCCATCGTACTTGTTTCCGGGATGTCGAGAGTTACGCGACGATGGTGGGAAGTGAAGTTGCTCACAGCCAACTCCGCCGGAAGTCGAGGTCCCCCGACTCCTGGAACGCCGCCCTGTCGAATGGTGAGAGAGGTATCTGCCATCGGAACGGCTGTCCCGAGAAGGTCCGACACCCGAGGGGACATCCTTCGTATCTCTGGGCGCGTGTCTTGGTGAAAAGTGGCGTACTGATGTCTCGCGGAGCTGCCGGTCAATGGCGTTACGGCTCGAAGCACGTGAGCCCCTTGCTACGGCGCGAGGAGGGGATGGTGATCTGCTGGGCGAAAGCATCCGCGTACGTGAGCCAGTACGCGAAGGAGAGGGCGATCGGGAATGCCATCGGGGACGGTGAATTCGGGCGTCCGGGGGAGACACATCCGCAGGGACATCGTACTTCACTCATTCAATCTGAGTTGTCACTTCGCATTGAGTGAAGTTAGGCGACATACCTGCACGTTCTGATCGTACGCCGCAAGATCACGGTAAGGCGACCGCAGATAGCAATAGAGTTCTATACAAATGTGCGAGACATTCTGTCAGCAATGAAAGAGAGCCACGAGAACAGGCTGGGCGGTACGCCCTCACGATGCCTCAGTAGTGAGGTCGTAGAGGTGTGGAAATCTCGGCGCTTCGGACTTACCATGTGCGAAATGCTCTGCATTGTCATGTTCGTGGCCGCGATCGGCGTCCATATCCAAGAACTCCGAAAGCAACCTTACCGCTGGTTCAGAGCGGATGTCCAAGGACTTCATGAGAGAGACCGTGAAGGTGGTCAGGAACTATATCAGTACTCGTGAGTGAATCCGCCCGGAATATGTCCTGCAGGGAACCGGCAACTAACCTCTACGTCTAATCCTGTCCACACTCTCAGCTCACGGCGAATGAATATGGTGGCCCTGGATATGTAATCTTGAGAGGCAGCAAATTGGGCTGGTGTGGGAAACGGGCGATAGCGGGTATACGGGTTGGAAGCTACGTGCTAGAGTGGGATTGGGGTTAGGGTTTGACTGATGAATGGTACACAAGTTGACGTGAAATAGATGAAGCGCTTTCATTCCAGGGAGTAGGTACAGTCGATAAGAACGAAATAGTCCCTGAAGGATTTCCCAAGTACCAAGGAGTCCGAGGCGTTGACTCACCTTCGCATAGAGACGGTGTCTGTATACCCACCTCCGCTTCTCTATCGCTCGTTCTAATTCATCGAGCTCTTCAAGTTCCCTCCTGCGGCGACGGCCCCACTCTACCTCTCTCCGTCGAGCAGCCCGCTGTCGAGCGGTTTGGCGAGCGGTAGCTATGCCCTGCGGTTCGGGAGAGGTCCGCAAAGGAGCCAGGTAATGCTTTTGATAATCGTATTTGGACCGTATATGGTGCATGAGGTATTTACCGATGTCCTGCGAGCACAGCGGGCAGCGACGGAATTGCTCTATTGGTTCGTAAGTAGCGGAACATCGCTTGGCTTGAACGATAGAAGCGAGACGCAGCAGGGACACTCACCCGTCCATATGAGAAGACATTCGAAGCAGAACTCGTGCGAACATGTTGGTATCACAGTTCGGTCTGCATACGGCTGCAAGCATATGCTGCAGTGCTCTCCATCCGCATCTTCGAGCTCCTGCGTCTCTGTAGAGTCCGGCTGGAGTATAGGATCCAAAGGCGGAGATCGCTCCGGCTCGAGTTTCACGCGCTTGGCCGGCGGAATGTCCATCCAAAGCAAACAACAAGACACGTAGGTCGTCAAAAATCCTCAGTGACTTGTCGAGAGTGTGTCGGACTGGGACAGCAAAGTGGGATGGTCGACGCCGGGGAGAGAAGTTAACGAGAGGTCTACTGTACTAGAAGCGCCAAGCTCAATGCTACGATGTGTGACGGCGTGTCACGCCGTGATGTCCTACCCTGTCACAATGTAGCAACGGCCGCTTCGACGCAACCTTCCTCCGACTCGGACATGCCTCTATGCGCTCGGTCCTGCAGTAAAGACAAACTCGACGTAGAGATGCTATATGCTTGAATATCTGCTCGTCTCTGTCAAGGAATCGGGTATTCAAATAGCACCTGTTGTACGTATCGGCCCCGTACTAGGCCTATCAAGTATACGCTGCGACCGCCGCCATGGGAGGACGAGTCGGAGCCATCGAGCGCTGATGAGCAAGCACTCCGGCATCGTGTTCGCTGTATGAGTCGACGTCGATGCATAGCTCGCTCAGATATTCAGGGGTGGCCACACAGCCAAGTTGAGCTGGGTGATTTCCTTCATGACCGATAGTACGAAGTGCGTACCAGCTGCCTCTTGTGGTCGTCGTGTATAGAATGGAGTACTTGCGTACGAGCCGCGTTGTTCTTCAGGTGCGCCCACCGCCGAGGCGACCAGGAAGTAAGTAGTACCTCCTACTTAGGCGCGCTCGACGTCGATCGAACACGCGATCGCTTCAGCAATTGAGTCATCTAGTGTGATCATACAATAGAAACAGTCATAAGTCGGAGTCTGCCAGAACGCAGCGAAGCAACATTCATAGTCTGTACTTCCATCGTCGCTCGCCCCACGATGTCGTACGTGAACAATTATACCCCTTCTCCTCCAACAACCGTCCCAGCCTCCGAGCTGTATGGCCCCGAGCCCTATGATATCAACTTCGCCTACCCCATCTACGAGGAAACTCTGCGAAATAGCCGGACAAAACTCGCACCCTTCATACCCGCCGTCCACGCCAAAACCTACTGGGCGCACGTAGGCAACCGCCCCGAGGTCTTCCGCTATTACCCTTTCACTCTCGACACGCTCGCAGACTTCCTCGCGTGGTACGAGCTCAACATCCGCCGCGGGCCCTTCACTACCTGCTTCGCTGTCATCGACAAGACGCGTCCGGACCCGGAGCACCCCGAATGGGGCGGTAGCATGGCGGGCATCGTCGGCATGTTCTACACGTCGCCCGAACACCTGCACACAGAAGCGGGCTACGTCGTTGTGTTCCCCGACTTTCAGAAGACGCACATCGCGAAGGATATGGTCGGCCTGCTACTCCGCTACGTGCTGCAGCTTCCTAGCGCGTCGCCACCGGGCCTCGGACTCAGGCGCGTGAAGTGGTCTGCGCATCCGAAGAACATCGCCTCGATTGGCCTCGCGAAGAGGATGGGGTTCCGGCCGGAGGGGACGGCGAAGTGGGTGTGGGTGCTTCCGGATCACCTGGCGAAGGAAGGTTGGCCGGGACGTATAGGAGATGCATGCTCAGGGAAGGCGGGGAGGCATTCAACTGTATTGGCTCTGTGTTGGGATGACTGGGAAGACGGCGAGAGAGAGCGCGTCGAGGCTGTATTGGGAAACTGACACAAGGATGTCGAAGAGCGAGATTACTGAATGCCGCCTACATCAGAGCACTCAGAGCACTTTGGTCACCCTCTGACAGACCCGACCTAGTGAGGTTCTGGAGCCAAGACTCTATAGGTCCACATGCAAGGACAGCGCAAGCCGGCTATGCACACGAATAATCCCCACTCAGCAGGTGTGCGGAGAGCCTATTGCCACATAGAGCAGCGAGGGAGTTAGTAGGCATCTAAGCCACACGCTGTACATGTACGTACAGTGTGAAGAGGGAGAACTGAGTGACGCATACTAACCTCGAACGTATACAGTGTCATATCCGAGCCCATGATGAAACTTGGGCAGCTGAAAACCACTTTTGGGACTGCTTCTACACTGTAAAGAAAAACGGCTCCGTACTTTCTTACCGACATTGCCTCGGCCATGGTATGGTCTGTCTTGCCTCGAAATGGATGATATTGAAGCGACGTAACCGGGCTGCTAAAGTGATTGACTCATGGTGCGCGCGCCATACGAACGTCGTCGTGGAACACCTTTCGACATGTAGGGCAGAGCCGGTAGTGTATATAAACTGCGCGCCCAAGAGTACTGCACACGCGTATGGGGAGACGTCCGGTTTGGTGTACTGAACACAGAGCTCTTCTCCTCCATGTTCTAGAAGTGATATCTTGTGAGACGTTTTCGGTCCCGACGGACGAGCAGACCTGATCGAGGATGCGGTCGTGGAGGTTGGGACTAGGGTTGGAATAAAACGAGTTCATCGCCACTCGTTCCTAGGACCCATGACAATGATAGGCGAACCCTCATCCCGAAACCCCGATTTTTGGCCAGAATGTCCGGACAAAAACTGGCCATTTTCGGCGAAAGATGTCCGGACCCGCGGAGGCTTGGATGGCATTTTACTGGCCAAAGTGTCCGGTTTCGCGCAGAGGCACCGTGCGCTTCCGGCCAAAATGGGCGCTTAGCGCTCCCGCCCCGGGCGCCTGTACTGGCGCCCAGGCCTTCCGCCCGCTCTCAGACGATTTTGTCCGACAAATCGTACAAGGTTGGTGCCCGACTTGGCCTACTTTTGTCCGGATTCGCAGAGGGTTGGGGGGTTCGGACGGCCAAATTTTGTCCGGCCATGGCCTGAAGGTTCCTCTACCATTGTCATGGGTCCTTCGTTCCTGGCGGAATGGCTCGGCAATTTCCGCCCGTGCCTCTCGGTTCCGGTTCCCAACTTACCAGTCAATACTTCGAGGAACTTGAAGGGCCTACGTGTCTACTCAACGACATATATCCCTCCAGCTCGCCGCAGTATTTATCTTTGCTGCCTGCCGGGACGACGTCAGCGCGTCGTGAAAGACTTCACAGCCGAGGCCCTCTTGCACCAACGCTTCGCAAAGCGCGGCTTCAGTATGGTTACAAAGAGTCAACGCGATGCGTTGGGTCCCGGAGATCCCATCGGCGAAGGCGACTCATCCATCTTATATGACTTCCTGCCACCTAACTTGGCAGAAATTGCGTTCGACAGTTTGCTGAAAGAAGTGAAATGGGTCAAGATGATGCACAGAGGTGCGTTTCCCGCGAGAGACGGGCTGGTTCCCTTTTAACCATTTGTTCAGGCGGGGAAGTTCCGCGAACCATTGCCGTCCAAGGGGTCGTCCTGGAAGACGGAAGGTAGGCTAGCCCTACTAGTTTGTGGTGTGACGATGCAGATCTGATTCAGACGTTATCTTCAGTTATCCCGTGTACCGTCACCCGGCGGATGAGTCGCCTCCGCTTCTTCCTTTCTCCCCCACTGTTGAACGCATTCGTCAACACGTCGAGGCAGCGCTCCACGAACCCGTCAACCATGTTCTCATACAGCACTATCGTACTGGTGCTGACTACATCTCAGAACACTCGGACAAAACTATCGACGTCGTCCGCGGCTCGAAGATCGTCAACGTGAGCTTGGGCGCTCAGCGTGTAATGACGCTTCGCACCAAGAAGGATGCGCTCGCCGATCCTAAGGCTTCCCTGGATGCGTCTGACGCAAGCGGCAAGAAGAGAAACGTGCAGCGCGTCCCCCTCCCGCACAACTCCATGTTCGTCATGGGTCTGGAGACCAATGCGAGATGGATGCATAGCATTCGCACCGACAAACGACCGCCCTCCGAGAAGACCGCGGCCGAGCTGTACAAAAACGGCGAGCGCATTAGCCTCACATTCCGTATGATTGGCACCTTCCTCACTCGCGACGAGAGCCGTATTTATGGCCAGGGTGCGAAGGGGAAGACGCGGGAGGAAGCGCGGCCAGTCGTCCGCGGGGGTGAGGAGGCGGAGAGGCTTCTCGCTTCATTCGGTGCAGAAAACCACCAGAGTGACTTTGATTGGGAGTCCCGTTACGGAGAAGGGTTTGATGTTCTACATTTCAGGTCCGCGCATTAGCATGTAGGTGTATGTGTAGACATGTATGCTTACTGCTGGCAGTGTAGTTCTACGATCGTCGGCGTAGTCACTGGCAGGGTGCGTATCTTGGACTTGGGATAGCGTTGGTTGCCCGGTTCTGAGCTATTCAGAGCACTTCTTCCATTTTTCACTGAGCGTCCATCGTCCTGCTAAGCAGACTGAGCGTCCGGGGTGAGGATTTCGTTATTAGATATTTTTGGGATGGGGATTTATTGCCACTTTGCCGCCCGTCGATCAGTCCAAAACAGGCACTTATTGTGGCGTAATGCGGAGGAAACCATAGACGCCTATGGCATGAGGCATGGCGGAAGGCGGCAAACAAACAGCATACGGCTCTGATGGTGATGTTTCGCAGAAGCTGAGAACTTCTTCCCTCCCCTCTCTTTCCGACGACCACGATACGACCGCTACGACAATTTTCATCTGGGTCTCGATTCTTGACGATTCTGCTCTGGGGACGCTGCTCGCACGCACGAAGACACCGACATGCCGCCCAAGAGCCTCTCCACGCTCTTCCTCGGTTTGGAGCTCGCGACGGACCAGCTAAGGGCATCAATAGTGGACGAGAATCTTGAGCTCGTCGGTGTAGAGGTCGTGGACTTTGACACGGAGGTTCCTGAATATCAGTGAGTATTTGCTATCCTCGGTTTCCATGTCTCGGTTCTGTCTATCCAGTAACCGCCCTGGACGGTCTCATCGGTGTGAACCTGCGTAGCAGACGTTCTTCGCTGGCCTGCATGCAAGCGAGGATGGTCCGCGGCTACTGCATTGTGCATGGCCGCGGTTGGAGGACAGGACACCGTGATTGCGCTCAACGGCTCACCCTCACCCATGCACACTGGGGACCGCTTGCGACTACTATGTCCGTTCTTGCTCTCCAAGCCGTCTCTACTTTTGATGGTCGAGACTGGCCAATGCATGAGCTTCGAATGGAGCCCGAGGCTGCGCCAACGGCAATGTGATCCTCTCGGTCTACCATCAGCATCTATGAGCCACGGCACATCAAGTATTCACGCGCCGTAGCGTAAGCGAGCACGGCGGGCTTGATTACCCTTCCATTTCCTCCGGGTTCGTCGCGCAACGCCTGGCCAGTTTTTGCGGTCTTTCATCTCGATGGGCAGGGTTCATGCATGTCCTCACGAATCAACTATGCTACGCATTGGCGCACAACGCCGCTGAAGCGGTTCGGCTCGCAGATGCAACGCAATGTTCATCGGCGGATGCTGAGCTAGATTCGATTCCATCAAGTTCTGCGTATGCTTCAGCCATTCCTATTCCCCCCGCAGAATATAGCCACCCGGCAATACGAGGTCGCGCGTACAATTCTTGTGCCATCGATACGGACTCACCTATAGTACCGTGGAACATCACGAGAATGACGGTTGTCGTGCATGTTCTGCGGCACCTATACAGCCTACGGGTCGTTTAATGTTCGGGTGGAGGTTTGGTCCTGGCTGCAGCACGCGTGCGGCGACATGCAGGCCGCGCAAGCATACTATGTCAACCCTTGCGACGCCGCTGCCCTATTTTGCGGGGCTCTCATCCGCCTGACTATGCGTTCTGGTCGATTATGTTCTGTCATCGGACGACAGTTTGGCTCGATCGGTTTCGATGGTTATGGCCATTGCCCCTTCGCTTCAGCTACTCTTCCCGGACGTATAATTTACTAGTATTTGATCTTCTGCAGAACACAAGGTGGGATATTCACGACGCCCGGAGATGCGTATACCACCCCAGTTGAAATGTGGTTGAAGGCCTTTGGTGAGTTTGTTAGGTTCGCGGAAGCAATTTTGGCGCTCGTGCTGATCGACCGGTCTCTTCCTGTCACGCTGTCACGTTTGACACATTTGTACGACTTGTGACCGTACAACTCGACGCCTTGCCCAGACCTGCTGTTCGAAAAACTCAGCAAGAACTATGACCTCACGAGAATCAAGGCCATAGGCGGTGCGGCTCAGGTGTGTATCCTATCCTACGTACTGTTTCTTAATACTCATCTCTCCCAGCAAGTTCTTGTTTGGTGGAAAGCGCCCGTGCCCCCACTCCAAGCGCTAGATCCAAGGCTACCCGTCCATGCCCAGATCACCTCTCAGTCCTTCTCGCTTCAAAACCCGCCTATCGCGCAAGACACATCGGCGCACACGCATGCACTTGCACTTGAAGCTGCACTCGGCGGTCCTGACGTCATGGCGGCTCGTGTTGGAACATGCGCACATCCGTCTCTCGTCGCTGCCCAGCTCCTGCGTGTGCGCGAAGCCTGGCCAGATATTTGGGCGCGCACGGGTCGTGTCCAGATGGCGAGCTCCTTCCTTGCCAGCTTGTTGACGGGTCAGCTGGTTGGTATGGGGGAGGCGGAAGCGTCGTCAACCGGTCTGTGGGTGCACGCCGGGTCACAGCCTGGCGTTCAGAGCCACTGGGACGAAGGTGTTATGGAGATTGTGGGCGGGAGCAGAGAAGAGGGTCATCGCATCTGGTCGTGGCTGGGTGATGTCGATATTTCTGGCGGGCGGAGAAGAATCGGGAATATCTCGAGATACCTGATAGAACGCTATGGCTTTGACCCCGGTCAGTCGATTTTTGGTGCTTACCATCTCATGCTAAATGCTTCCGTGCAGAGGTCATCATCACGCCCTTCACGTCTGACTACCTCTCGACATACCTGTCACTATGTCCCTCCCCCTCGGACGCGGTGCTCGCATTCGGTCCGATGGACGTGATGATGGCACCTGCAGCAAACTACATCCCCACTCGCTTGTACAATCTGTTCCCTCATCCCGCTCAAGATACCACCGAGAAGAAGCGCTACATCGTCATGCTCACCAGCCGGTACGCACCTATGTCGTAACGTATCTATGTGTCCATGCTCACAGCAATGTAGGAACGCGGATGTCCCTCGCGCACTCGTGCGTGACATGTATACAAAGAGCTGGAGCGCGTTTGATCGGCTAGTCGCCATCGTTCCCCCAGGCGGCTCTATTGGGTAGGTGAATTGCGACGTCGTCAAAGGCGATGCTAATGTCTCGTACAGTCTCGATGACAAGCTCTTCAGCTTCTGGCTTCTCCAAGGTGATACCTACCCCTTCGCTCACGTGAAGGGCATCTACCGTTTCGAAACCGGCGTCAAGGTCAACGAATTCCGCGACCTCCGCGCCAACCCACGCTGCCTCCTCGAGAGCCAGATTCTCTCCTTCCGTGTCCGCTGGTCTCGTACCATTCCCACCGGCGTCTTTGGCACCGCTCCTGGACGTGCTCGCACCGCCAACTCTACTCCTAGCCCTGTCTCAGGCGGTCACCAGAAGCGAGCCACGGGTGTCAACAACAGTAACAATATGGGCCTTCCGTTCGACCCCTACGACTACGCTACCCTTCCCGCCCGCATTCTAGCCACCGGCGCCGCAGCTAACTTCCCCTCTATCGCGAACCTTGCCGGCGACGTCTTCAACGCGCCCGTACTCATGCCCACGACCCAGATCGACGCAGCGCAGGTCATCCCTCACCGCAACACGCCTGCTCTCGGCTTCCCCGCGCGTGCGGCACTAGGAGGCGCCTACGTCGCACGATGGGTATGGGGCAAGGAGAAGGGCACTCCTGCTGGTACCGGCCGAGGCGGTTTCGAGGAAGAGGTCCGTAGGTTGCTCAGCAAGCGTTGGGCTGCCACTGGAGGCGCGCCGATTCGCACGAACATCAACGCTCCCCCTCCCCCGAGCAAGGCGCCCAGTGCTGCCGGGAGCGGGGCGAGCACGCCGTATGGGCACGGGTCGCGTTCCACTCTCGGCTCGACCATCCTAGTAGAGGAGGAGGAGGAGGAGGAGATCGAGGAGATGGAGCGCGCTGCCGGTGGATACGGCCTCGGGTTCTCAGAGACGGACATCACCCGCATCCGGACTGTGACCAGCTCAACGACGGGCACAGCCATGAGTGGGAGTACCCTGGGGGAAGCTCCCTCGACGGCGTTCACGACGCCTGACCTGGGCTCGCTTACAAGTCCGAACGTCGGTTCGCAGTCGACGGACGCGGCGGCGGCGAACCCGACACCATCCGCCCTACAACCCGTGACAGCAATGCCTACCTCGGAGGCGGAGCTGCAGCTTGGCCTGGCCAAAGTCGCTGAACCGGACGTAGATGCCTTCATGTCTTACGCAGCCCTTGTGCCCGAGTACTGCCGGCTGGAGGGGCTCCTCATTAAAGGCATTGTTTAGGCGCACTCCGGTGGACTTATTCGTGCTCGATTTCTTGGTCATGCTTTGCTATCGACTGTTGTATACCGTAGGGTGGTGCGTCGAGTGGGATGTGAGAGGCACGAGCGACTAGAGTGTTGGCGAGGTGATTATCAAAAGCTACGTAGCATTGTCTGTCTGATCCAAACCGATACCACTGACGACGATATCATGGTATGCGAGCAGTCTTGTGTTACGCCGTAGACAATGTGAGAGGATGCTTCGCGTTTCCTGTAAGTTGTGGTGTGGTGACCTTTGGCGAGCTCCTTCGACTCGAGTATCCACACGTGAGGTTCCGCGTAGGATCCCCCATGCTGTAGTACCGACGCGACGTCAAAGGGCATAGAAGTACTTCTGTCGCGGCTGGCGAGGCCCAGCGGAGAACACACCTCCGGGTTGGAATCTGTCTAGGTGTGCCTGGCAGCGCCCTGTCACGGAGGCCGGACTCCGAAGGCTGCCTCGTCTCGGGTAACACCATCAATCGGACTGAACTTCGATCTGCACCCCTGCATAGCGAAGAGTCGACGTATCGACTGCCAGCGGAGGTACTCCCATTGCTATAAAGCTAGCATTCCGTCTTGTAGACCACATGCTCAACCAGTTGCTTAGAGCCTGACGCCTTTCGAAAGCATCCTTCGTTTCCGCGTAGTCGATATCCCCGCGAAGTGATTCGCGGCGTTGAGAGTGACGTCTTAAACGGCCACACGCCCGGGCTGCGCAACTTGCGTGTGTGATCCCGCAAGCACCCGCAGATGGCCAGAAGCAGCTCCTCGCTGGAGTTTGCGTCCACCCCGTCAATTGTACATACGGGACAGCGGGGCGGGCCGTAAGGATCATTTTCAGCCGGACCCGGGTCAAGAGCCTTAAAGACGGCTACGGCGGAAAGCTCGCAGGGGCTGGGATTGCCAACCTACATCTCGTGAAGGGTGGTTCCGGGGTGTACGAGCTGGGATGTCGCAGCGTCGGATAGTAGGCCATGAGAACGCTCTCCCAGCTGAGCTTCAAGCAGACAGATCGGATCTAAATGGGGCATCGTCGAAGAAGATACGGAGGAGATCAGCGCTCAGCGACAGGATCTTCGCCTCGCATTTGACCCTCGACAAACCGGACATCGTTGTCATCATCGTCCCTCTCCCAATGCCAGATAGGCAGTGTCATAGTAGTTTGAGTAGACTGAGCTCTCCACTAGCTGCTTCAGAGACCTCTCGAACGCGTTCTTCACCTCCTCATAGCTATCCCCGTGGTTGCCAGCATTTATTACGAGCTCCTTCAGCCGCCACAGCGAGTCTGCCGTGCTCAGCTTCACTTGCCTGTTTCGCAAACACTTGACGATGGTCTGGAGCAGCTCCAGGCTGGACCTCCCGTCTACTCCGTCGATCTGCATAATCTCCAGGTGTGGACAGACCACCTCGCCAGGTCGTTCTCCGGAGTCCTCATCTGCGCAGGCCTGGCCTGGGTCGAGAGCCTCGAAGATGATTCTTGCAGACAATTTGCATCGGCCAGAGTAATCGGCTTCAAGCTGAACATGGTGCCGAATGTCGCGAAGGGTCGGTCGCGGACATTCGAAGTAGAGCTCTTGCAGCGTTGGATAGGCCATGAAAAGGCTCCGCCAATTAATCACGCGGTCGATACTTTCCGGCTCAGCGCATATCCAGAGAGACTTTAGACGAGCATTGGAGAAGATATGCAGGAGGTCCTCAATCAGGTCGTCAACTTCCAGGTCATGCTGGTCGACGAGGAACTGCCACTCGATTCCCGTAGTACGCGCTCCTGGCCACTTCCTCGCGGCGGGGAGCACCACGTCCTCATCGGGGTAGCCAGAGAGGGACCGCCAGTGAGAGGTCATTGTGACCTCTGCATCGATGACATAGGACAGCACGGGAAGGCAGCTCAAATCTTCCGGTAAGGCGGCGCGAAGGTTTTTCGCACTGTTATCCGGTCTCAAACACACCTCTGCTGTAACTGGTATGTTGACTGTCGCGAGGATGTGCCTGATGAGAAGCGCATCGGTGTCGAGGCTGATCTTGTACAACTTCTGCAGCGTCACCTTGGCCATGCACGGATCCGCCGGACGAGCGATCTGAAGGTCATTGACATAGACTTTGTACAGGCGGAATTCCTCGATGTCACGGGCGGCACGCAACGCCTCTAGAAGCGTGTTGAGTTCGAGCTCCGACTGCCGTCCGGCGTAACTTGTGACTTGAACCGCCGTTAATTGAGAGAAAAGAGCGGAGTGACTGAAAACGTGGATGCCAGAGACGCGGAGCACCTGCAACTTCGGGAAGCGCTGGGGCGAGACGTCAAGGAGTAGATTAGGCCGATGCTCTGTAGAGTACGGCGGTTCGGTGTACGCCTGGAAATCCTGGAGCGCAGGCATGGCGTCCTTCACGAGATCAGCCAAGGCGGGGAGGCAAGAACTGGGGATCTCTAGTAGGAGAGTGCGTAAGCGGTAGGCATGAGGTGCGGCGATGAAAAGGGATTCTAGGAAGATAGGTCCATCCATGGTGTCAGAGGTTTCGAAGTCCACCTCTGCTGCCTTGGAGCGTACCAGTCCCAGATAAAGCGGAGCCGTGCTCGATTTGACTGCCAGTCTCCGCCAAAGCCGCGCCGCCGTTGATCCAACGACGAACCAACGCCGACACACGAGGAGGACCCGATGCCAAGAGAGGTGATCCTTTACAACCTGCAGGTGAGCGAAGACCTCGACGAGCAACTCGTCAAGCAACTTGCTGACAGTCGCGCTGGCGTTCTGGAGGGCGTGTGCCTGCAGCTGGAAGACGCAATCCCGCGCACTGGCAAAAAGTTCTTCTACGCTGTCTCCACGCGTCGCAATGACCGAGGTCATGTACTCGGGAGAGTCCAGGCCATAAAACGGGGGCCGGAGGTGCTCGGCTCTGAAGAGGTCAAAGGGAAGCGTTCCGTTCGAGCTGTTTATACAGATATTCAGTTCTGCATGGGTCGGGCGGCGGGAGGCAAGACAAACCTCAGCTAGCTCCCTCAGCAGATTTGGCTTGGATAGGAACAGAGGAGGCTTAAAGAATTGCGATGCCGGAGGGAATCAAGTAGTCACTGGCAGTAGAGCTGAACGAAGAGTCCGGCGTGAGTACTACGAACAGGCTCCGATGTGATCTCGTGGTACCAACCTTTCGAAGTCAGGGAACTTGTGATGAGAGCCCACGCCGGGGAAGCTGGGACAAGGAAAACAACCTCTGAGTGAAGCTGCCGCGGGCTGCGCTTTGACGACGGCCTAGCGCGACGCGTTTGATGGATGTTCGAACAGGCAGGGAGTCCCAGTACTTATGCTGGTTTGTCACTGATCTCGCCGAACGGGTGTGACGACGGAGACGGAGATGCAGAGGCGACTTCACTGTTCAAGAACGGTGCCGGCACTCGCCACGTGCCGCAGCCAACAGCGGGAGCCAGGCATGCGCAGACGCCAGGATCCCGGTCAGCGGAGTACTGGCATGCAGAAGAGCAAGTAATACTGAGACCGTAGGACCAGAAAATGATAGAGACCGCCTAGCAAGCCTTGAAGTAGTACTGCAGGAGGGAAGGCATGCTGTGCACATGCTACGAGTCGTCCAGTATTGCTGGAACTCCGGCAAAAAGGTCTAAACGATGTGACAATGTGTACAAACAGGTATGTAACGAGCGACAATGAACGGTATGCATATGTACGCGCGCCTCAACTAACCCATGGACAAGGAACTCAACAAGCCCGACGCTACTAACAGGTAGGTATAACAGAACAATGCGGCTTCAGCTTCATTAGGTATTACAAATCATCGACCAACCACTCATCATACTCGCACAAGGTCTCTTCTCCCAGAACGGCTCTTCCAGGCCAAGCCAAAAATCCCATCGAGTCGACCGAAACTCGGAAAACGGTCGTGCAATCTAAAACAATAACGTGAAACAAACAGAAGCATCTGGTTCAGAGGGCGATCCCAACGCCCTTCGCCGACCGAAGCGACGTGGTGCTCGGCATGCGCAACATCGTCGGACGCGCGTTCGATGCTGCTGACGATACCGCCACTGGCCTAGCACTGGAGAGTGCTGCCGAACCGACGCCCGCACCAGCGGACGCCGAGCTCCCTGCGGTGCGATACGCCATCCCAGTACCGGTCCGCGGCTTCAGCTTTGAGGAATTCGTGCCCGCGGATGCACTGCGCGCCACAGGCGCGGACTTCAGAGGTGACCGCGCCGGCCCGCTGGTAGGGAAGACGATCCCGTCTTGCGGAGGCGCACTATTCGCTCCAGCGCCTTGTCCAGGGCGAGATGCAGCGGGCGGCCTCAGGCCGTGCAGAGATGGTTTGTGCCGGAGCGACCCGGACGACGCGCGCTGCACAGCGGGGGAGCTCGCTGTCGAGGACAGCAGTATCCCAGTGGATGAAGACGGATCCGTTGCACGCCGGAGAGCTCCCGCGGACTGTGGCAAGCGCAGTGGGCGAGGGACAGTCTGCCGCGGCGTCGTGCCGATGACAGTAGAAGTAGAGTGGGCGGGGGATGACGCCCCGTTGTAAGTAGTTGCGGAGGAGGGGCTCGCCGAGTTGAGGACTACGACGCCGCGCGGCGCCAGATCAGGAGCGCTCGCGAGGTCGAGGCGCGCGGGCACCTTCTTGGCGCCTATCGACCCAGTACGCGTGCGGACAGGCGTGTCGTCGGGTGTCACAGGCATGGGAAGGCTGGTAGTGGACGATGTCGACGGCGTGTCGATTCCAACTTCGTCGCCCTCGCGGATGTGCCCGAGAGAGCTCATGGTGAGCGCGGTCGTCTCGAGGCCGCGACGGCTCGAAGACGAGCCCGCGGGCGCAGAGCGGTGTGAAGCGACTGATGCGCGGGACATCCCCTGCGATGCGGAGGACGCGCTGGAGACCGAGCTACTCGTGCTCAGCCTCCAGTCGGTACCACGACTAGGCAGGGTGCGGGGCTTCTGCCACGACGTTGGCGGAAGGGACGCACGAGGCACCTTTGGGAGGATGCCGAACTCCTCCATGCGAGACTCGGGCATGTGCCCGCTATACGAGCGCGACAGCGGGTCACCGGCACTCCGAAGGGATGTCGTCGATGCGGCGCGCTTCTTTAGAGAGCGCGACGAGATCTGGCGAATTAGCGGGGAAGGTGCGTCTTCGTCCTCGCTGCATGATTGGATCAGTTTCAACACGAACGTCTACTGGGGAGAGATGACACCGACCTGTCGCTCCAGCCTAGACCGGTGGTAAGTCCGATACCCCCAGCTAGAAGCTTGCCGTCGCGATGCCGCACGCGCCGCTTGATGGTATCACGTTCGTCCTTGAACAGTCCAGACTTCGTCATGACGGAGCCCACTAGCGCAAACAGGATCAATCATAACGAACAACAGCCAGAAGCGAGTGTTGACGCACCTGTGGAAGCGACGCTGAAGACGCTGCCGGGGCGATCGCCGGGTAGTGGTGTCGTGTTCCGCGACGACTGCACAAGCTTCGAACGAGGCGAAAGCAGGCCATCTTTGACCATCAGATGCCTTGAGACGTGATAGGTGAGCAAACCTCTCCACTAAGTTCGATACGATAGAAAGCCACTTACGGGAGCGGAGTGTGCAGGTCCAGACTTGAGTCCGAGTCGCTCCCCTCGCCATCAAGCTCCTTCTCCAAGCGCGCCTCCTCGTCATGGTCAAAAATCTCATACGGCGTACCGGTCTGGTCGACCGGCACCCCATAGTCTGACACGAACGAGTCTTCGTCCCATACTTCGCCATCCTCATCCGCCGCCGCCATCGCTGTCTGCTCATACGCCAGTTCACTGAGCGACTCTGGGCGCGATCGTGCGCGCGCAAGGGAAGTCCCGCTCGTCCGCCTACTCGTACTCGCAGCACTGGTACGCCGGGAGCCGGCTTCGGATGATCGGGCGCCCACCCCTTCGCTCACGCGATGCCGGAGGTTGCGCACAGAGCGCGATGTCGACCGCGAGCGCAAGCCGGAACCGGCGGATGATTTGCGCCGGGGACGAGGCGTAGTAGCAAGGATCTCGTTGATGTCTGGACTGCTGGAGCGGCGCGAATGCGAGGGAGGGGGCGGCGGCGGCGGAAGCATGCGCGGTGGTGGCTGTGTAGGAGGTAGAGGGGGCAGTTCTTTGTCTACAGACGGCTGCACGTGAGAGCTAGAGCTAGCAGAAGGCGCGCTCTGTGCCCGAGACGTCATGGATAGAGGTTCTTCTGGTTGAGAATGGCCCTCACGCGCCTCAATGGAGGAGATGGAGACGGCGGGCTCATGGCGCGAGAGCGACGGGCCGATCCCGACCTCGAGCACTTTCTCATCGTCACTGAGGTGGTCCGGTAGCGGAGAGTTGAGAGAGATCTCATCGAGCGACATTCGTGTGAGATCAGCGGCATCTTCTTCGGCGATCCGGGGCTGAATCACAGGAGACCTGTCGATGTTGTATCGCGGGACCGGTATAGAAAGAGAGCTGGTGGAGGGGAACGAGCGGAGAGAGCGTGAGGAGTCGTAGGGGGTGACGCTGGCAGATGGGGAAAGGGAAGGGGCGCTACTGCCACTGGCGTTGCTGGCAAGAGTCGCGACGGAGTCGCGCCTCGAGTAGTGACTGGACGTCGATGCGAGCGACATTTTCGAGCTGCGTCGGGAGCGTGCGGCAGAGATGAACATAAGGGTCTCATGCTCAGATATAGGTGATGGACCGGGGACGGGAGGAAGTGGTGCCGACGGCGGGGCAGAGGGCGGCTGCTTTGTCGCAGGTGAAGGGATGGGTGAAACGAATGGCGAGGAACCGGGAGGGAGAGGTGAACCAGGAGAGGCTGCGAGTAGGGGAGAGGGAGGAATGAAGGATGGCGGAACGGGGAAAGACTCGAGGAGGAGCGGGACCGTCTCGCGCTGCTTGCGCGAGCGCGTCTCAGTCGTTGATGTGGAGGCCATGATAGACTTTGCTGTTGATCAGCATAGTATGTCAGTGGCATTGCTCGCAGGAGATAGAGTGTAGGATAACGAGATGTGCGAGTGCTTGTCAAACACAAAGATGATCGTCCCCCGGCGCTGCGAACAGTCTGACAGACGCCGCTACTGTCGTCGCTGCATCCACCACTCCCAACAATGCACTCTGCCGTTGGTGGTGGTGGACGCGCGAGAGCGTAAGTGTTTCATACATCCTGCGAAACATTCAAGAAAGCCAGAGAGAGTTGCGACACTTACGTAGCTGACCGATCGAATGTAGCCCCCCTATCCACGCGCGTTTATTTCCAAAGTAGTATAAAGGACGAGCTGCGTTTCCTGCGGTCCAATTACGGCCTTTCCGCGTCCTGAGCGTGGTGGAAGGGCCTGTTCAGGGCCTGCGACGAGGAGAAGGCGGGAAGGGACGTACTAGAGGGTGGGCGGGGGTATTTGGGGGTATCGTTGTAAATTTCGGGAAGCGAGCCTTGCCAGAACGGGGTATCCAATTGTCCTCCAGCCGCCCATATGGCGTGTGCGCGCTCCGAATGTGTCGCTGCGCACGTCCGTCGAGGAAAAAGAGGGGAAAGCGAGGGGAGGAATGAGGAAGAGAGAAGTGGGATGTGGGCGGGCTCACCGGCGCATCGGTGGTCGAAGGGACGGGGACGCATGCGAGCGAGGTTCCCAGCGGGCGCTTCGGCTATTTCCACGTTGGTCGCTCTTTCTCATCACGCTCTCCGCATCACCAAGACTACCGCCCTAACATAAGTCGGCGAAGTGCACTCACCACCGTCCCCGAGCCCGCGGGGGCGACGCTGGTTACACCGCGGTTCTTGCAACACTCGCGGAAGTGCAAGAAGCGGCGCTGCTCTGCGGCGCACGCGCGCCATCAAATTCTTGACAGTGTAAAGGTGCATCTGGTTGACGCATTACTATATTCATTTTCCCAGCGCACCTCTCGCCCGCCAATGCTCATATGGAGTGCTGTACGCCCATGGCACGGTGGCCGACGGGGGAACGGCGGAGGACATGGTGCTTCGACCGCCCGCCGAAGGTCATCCCGACACCCCCGAGTTGCCGGCGGCGATACGGCTATAATCCTGGAGGCTTCGTGGCGTACCTGATGCGCCCTTACCCTCTTCGCTACGCTGCACTGCACTCGCGTATACGACGCAGGAGATCCGCCGATTCCTCACTCCTGCTGTCGATGCCTCTCGAGGCTGTCCGACAAACATGCTTGCGACCATGCACAGTTTATCCCCTTTCGAGGTCAACGAAACCTCGACCTCGTATCATACGTATGTCAACGTACTGGCCGTGATGCCGAACCGCTTCCTGCTCCTCAATTGCCCATTTCATGTCTGTCAGCATCGCGCAGCCTCTCAGGGCCATCCGCGTTGCTGAGCTTTTTCTCCTGCCTGGCAATCCTCTTCCCTCTTGCATCCCGCAAGGCTCCGAGGAGGTCAGGACATGCCTCGTCCCTGGCTGCTACTCGGATGCGCTCAGCACCGACCTTCACGCTCGGGTCTCATGCCTCCGCCGCCGACCGCTCGGGGCGTTCTCCAGGTGGCCGGAAGCTCGGTTTGAGTGAGCGGCACCGAGCACTCGTGCCTCCGAATTCTCTCATTGGAGGCGCAGAAGCTGAGTACATATGGAGGTGAATGTCGCGAATGCGACTCCGTGCTGTCCTTGCTACTTCAGACGTCCTGGTGTCTTGCGGCTAGCTTGGAATCCTTGTCGAGGATGCCTGCCCCTCGGAGTGATTGCGGCTTGTGGATGTCGCACGCGTCATTTTATTTGCGCTCGACTTCGCTGCAGTGGCGCTCCAAGCGTCGCTCTGGATCATAGGTCACCCGTGTGCGCGGCTGGCAATTGCAAAAGCAAGGCGTTTCGCCGACAGTAAGACACGTCCAGACCCACATGTCTTGCCCGCGAAGGTGGCAGGGTTTCCGGAACCATGGGACACCCGGAAGGACTACATACTTCCCTTGCGGGTGTTCGTCCGGTGAGCATCGATGCTGCTCACGTCCTCTGGACACCGGTACCATGCCGGGCACGAACAGTCGTAGCCATTGTACTGATGCAATTTTAACGACAACTACGCATCTTGTCGGGATGCCTAGCTTGTCATTGACCGCGGAAGACGACGCCTTCTCGCGCGACTACTCGTCAAGGTGAGCATGCAGTCTCAGGGCGTCCGTCTACAAACCGGTCTCATGTCGGACATCGACCTCCATCTTGCTGATTTCCTCGGGCTTGCAGCGCCGCAACTTCCGAACCGACGTATCCATGACGGTGCATCCTACTCGCTCGGATACCTTCACAATGGGTTGCTTTCTCGTTCCAGACCGTACCGCGGCGACAGTAGTGCGACTGACTGACAGCTACGACTCAGACCTGGCCCTCGGCTTTCCCGGCGAGACTCGCCCTCTCATCGCGCGCCCGCCTCCGTCTGCGGTGTGCAAACAATTCACCGCTGCGCACCCGAACTCGCGCTCCCACCCACGCTTGGAGACGCTGCCCACCGTGACTGCGGAAGGTATGTTGACGTGTGGAAGTCGAGCGACACACGCGGTGCGCCATCCCTGCGGATCTTCCTACTCTCGCCTACTCCATATCCTCTTCTATGGACGAAGAAGCAGCTCATATATGTGGGAGCCGAAAGACAGAGATTCGCACCGAGTGTGATTACCGGCCGGTGTCATACAACGTATGAGCCTCGGGAGATGAACGGCGAGCTCGGGGCGTGCGTGCGGAGTGCGATTGCTTGGGAAACGCCGGGCATAGCTGGCGTACTACTTATGTACGTTTGAACGCCGCACACCATCCCGCGCCCTGGGTCGTTCTTTGCGCGGGACGGCTGGGGGCAGCGATATCCGGTTTTCGGATCCGCGTTCAAGTTTGCAGTACTCGGTATCTGGCTGTAGAAGCTGCGATTCCGCCAACGTGGAAAGTCCTCGTATTGGGCAATGTTGTTTAGACTACAGAGGGTAAACGATTATCAGAGCCATCTCCCTGGGCATGGCTATGTAGCACTGCCAGCAGGCTCCGCGCGAGGTTGACGAGTAGATTAGCTAGTAGTAGTATGTACACTATTAGCACACTATAGCTGAACTTGTCAGTAACAGCTCTGACCGGCAACTTCCCTGCGCAGGTTTCGGGCTATCCGGAGATACATGCACTCAACATGATATGATGAATCGGCGTCCTATCCCGTCATGCAGGTTAGAGCAGTCAGAAACGGAGGTAACGTCCCTCTAGTCAAATCTTCATGTAAGCTGACTCTGAAAGACCCATGCTCACGCTCGAGCGAGACTAGCAGCAGAAGCATCAGTGCACCGTGGACGAAGATGGTGCCTGGTGCAGAGTCAGCTGCCCGCTGACCCAATCTACTCTGAGCAGTAGTACTAGTGGTACTCACGCCAATCCTTGCGACAGGCACGCCAATGGAGCAGCATAGCGACACCAATTACTATCGCAGACCGCACCCGATGCCATACACAATGCACAAGCCTTGTATCATGCACGTTCGCCTATCACTCACCACCTACAGCTCCGCCGTCCGACGCATGCGTCCGAATTGAATGCTAGCTCTCCGTGGAGTTCTCAAATTCCCGTTTCCAGCAGTCACGCTAGGCAGGACGACGGTCAAATGACTCAGAGAATGATGTCAAGACCGACCGAGTATAATGAAGCCTTTGTTCGCGTTCACGCAATCCTCCTGAAGTAGCAACCAGGCTCTGTCGTACATAAAGGCCCCGAGATCCAGAAAAGTCACCTTGGCTACAAGTAGCACCGCGCCCATCGGGCCCTGGCCCCGTAACATACCCGGTATCCAATGTTCGAACAGTCCTGGGATCACGGAACTATCGCGCACATAGCCTTAGAGCCTCGGTAGCAGCTGGCCCCTCCGGTCTAAACTCTCGAGTCTCCTTGCAGAGCAGAACGAAAATGGGCGTGGAAGCTTGTCAGTCAGCTGCCCCTCGTCGGAGCGGCGTTGTGAACGGCGATACGCCTTTGGGCTCGCCCAGCGACCTAGGTCCGGCGGAGAACGCCGCCGCGGGATTTGATGATGCCAGACGCCAGCTAGCACGGTGGAGAAAGGTGCAGTGGTCGAGAGCTAGCACATAGCCAGCAGGGCTACAAAGCGGGACGCTACGGCCCACCTCAGGGATCGTCACGTATCAGCACATGAAGGTGCATTGAGAGCGGCCGGCATCACATTCCGTTGCAATACTATTGTATGACGGCACATTCCGGCAGAAGACCGCCTCGGTGGAGCGTACGGTGTCCCTTCTGAGCTATAAGCAGTACAGAGGTCGCCGTAAACCGCCGCCACTTCGCGCTTGGTATGCATGATGTCTCGTGGGGATGAATGCGGGCAGGAGTTCGCACACGATAGGCGGTTTGCGTTTGAACCGTATACGAACGGGAGGGCAAGCGCCGGATGGAACATGGTTGCGGTGCGGAGCGAGATAGCATCAGAGTGGCACCAGTTCCGTCGACGGTTGAGCTGAGCCGGGAACTCGAGAGGGGTGGAGAGGGATCCGCCGTCGGGGCGCAAATGGCTAGCGCGGAACTGTGGCTAATTGCCTGCACGAGGGATCTGCGATGCAATCCGATAATCCATGAGTGGAGCCGTGGTAGGTACATCGACCGGAAGGAGACACCGCGACGAGAAACAGGGAGAGGCTATCGGACAGCGATCATCGTCCGGGATTGTATCGATGCTCCCTATGGTGAAAGACCGATACCGGAGGGCAGCGGTATCGCCGTCGGACCTATCCATCAGCACCGATACGAGTCGGCGGCGGACGTTGTATGCTTGAGACCCGTAGGCGAATACCGTCCGTGAAGGCGCGAATCTTGCGAGAACGTGTCGGAAGCCCTGCCCACGCTAGAACAGTCATTTAGCAGCAGCGCAGATGAGAAGCATGTTCATACCGTAGTCGCAGGTCGCGATCGCGCCACGCACAACCCGTCGTCCAGCAGCGCGGCGCAAGAGCGCCAGCCCAGGCCAACTCAGCCCATTCACAAGGGGCGCCTCCGGTCAAAAATTCAACTCCGTAGAAGCCAGCGAGTCACCTGCTGGCTGGACGGCCCACACATTGTTCCTCGCGCCCAGCGGCTTCTCCCTCTCCCTCGCGGCCGGCTCCGGGAGATCTGCGCCATCACCATCGGGAGAGACGGAGGAACCGTCGGCGGCGCGCAGCGTGGGGCGTACTCCCAGGGTCGCGCAGAGCAGCTTGTAGCGCGAGCGGATCTGGCGGAAGAGCTTCGGGATGTCGAGCTCGGACGGCCCGCTCGCGGACGGGTTCTCACGCGGAAACTGAGAGATCAGGTCGAGCAGGTGTCGGATATGGTTGAGCGTGCGTCTGTGCGTGCAGCATGTCAGCATATAGGCTCTCGGACAAGGCAACGGAAGGAGAGGCGATAGCGCGACTCGCGAAAACCGCAGACCGTGGCCAGAGTGCACGCTCGAACCAATCCATGATCTAGCCCAGATCCGAGCCTGGGAAGGGAGCGAGAAAGCGTGCACGAGAAGCCAGTGCCTCGCTTTCCGCGCGTGCAGCAGCATCGGCCATCCGCTGAACGCGTACAGAATGTGGCTATTCTGTGGTGCGGTAAGGCATCGCGCTGCCTGAAACGGCTCGGCTAAAGGTCGGATGGCGAGACGCGTCAGCGTGCATGTCTGGAGGCGGTCTGCGGCCTTGTATAGCAGTCTGGAAGGAGAGCATGCGCACTCGTCCTGGACCGGCTGGCTCTCGACGATGGCCTTCCACATCATCGCGAAGCCTTCGTAAAAACCGAGCTCCTCCCACATCTCGAAGCCCTTCTCTCGGCCCAGCGCACGGCCCTCAATCGCGCCGTGTATCCGCCCGTGGGCGAAGCCGTCTTTATACCCGTCTTCGTAAAACCTGGGCCGTGAATCAGCGGGGCTGGCAATTTTGGAAAACTCGGGAAAACCGACGTTTGCTCTACATTCACGAGCTCCTCGAGGTCGAAATCCATGGCGATAAGAGGTTTGCTCTCAAGGCGGAGATCCTGGAGCCACTTCGTGAGCTGACGCCTTATGAACATGAGAGAGCCCGATATCCACCTGCAAGTGTTGGTCCAAGAAACATCTTCTCTCCGTCCGCCAGGAATGGCAATCAAGTCGGAGTCTGGTATTCAGAGTCCGACAAAGAGGTATTTCCCACAATCAGCGCCCACAATAGAGTTGAGCGCCCGTAATGGCTTAACTAACGTGCAGCTGGACAGTTGCCTCGCAGCAGAGCGCGTCCGCGGCCTGGGGAGCAGCTCACTAGCCTCCAAACCACAGTAGCATGATCAAGCACACCATCGACCGCGGGCGAGGTGTACACTAGCACCAAGGAACGACGAAGGATGACCCAAGGGCATATGTGGTATCGTACATCCTGCGATAATAGGGTATCTACTGCCAGACAAAGTGTGTGTCCATAGTCGTCAAACCTGTCGAATCGCACGTGAGCACTGGTCGACGCACAGACGAGGTTCGCGGCGCGCTCCACGCGGGCACTCACCAAACTGAGCTCAAGCGTCCATACCCTCCGCGCCCACAGCTTGATGATTTTCTCGGGCTCGCCGGGCTCGGCGAGGTCGACCTCGATGCCGTCCCACCAGCACTTGCGCTGCAAAACGAGCAAGCGCGTCAATCTCACGCGCACGCACGGCACGACAGGCGCTCGATCACGTACCGCAGGTTTCCGCCAGAAGAGCAGCAGTTTCTGTGCGGTCGCCATCTGGTTGTAGTCCACGGTGACCTGCCGCTCGCCCGTGGGACTGGTCGTGTGGACGATCCCGGTCTTGAGAAGCACGAGGGCGATGGACGATATGCAACACCGCGAAGGCTCCATCGCCCGGTAGCCCCACTCGTCGTCGCGGTCAAACCCGCTGTATAGTGAAGGCGGTAAGCACGACTCGTGAGGTACTCGGCACTACAGCGGAGTTTCGAGATACGCACCTCATGCAGAGCATGTCAATCAGGTGCTGCTCGGCCAGGTTGTTCTCCTTGTTCACATTACGCTGCAGCGCAGTGAAGATGTTCCGCTTGTGCAGGAGATAGTCGCCGCATTTCCGCTTGAGTTCGAGAAGCGCGTCATTGGCGATTCCGCGCGCGTCCGTGGCCTCCTTGCCATTCTTCGGCGGGATGGAGAAGTACTCGAGCTCCTCTCGGAGCACGATGATCGCCTGCTTGGTCAAGAGGGGGTTTTGTGATGGAGAGGGCCCAAAGTCGGACGTCGGAGAGCCGCCCTCGAGGAGCTGCTGCTGCGCCGCGAGGAGACCCGGGGAAGTGGGCGTGCCATAGAACTCCTCTCTTGCATGCTGGAAAAAGGAGAGGACATATTCAAAGCACTCAGGGTCGAACTAATGTTGGAGAGCGTAGGTCAGCGCGGAGACGCGATCGGGACGGGAGCTGGTCACGCACGTCCACCCCATACAGCTCCTCGTAGTCATCATTATCTCCTCCATCAGATAACGCCGCGCTTTGACGACTTAGGACGAGGCCGTTCGGAAACAAGCAGAGCAGGACGGATTCGGGCAGGCTGAGTATGTTCTCTCGGTCCACGGAGAATCGTCTGCCCCGGAGATCGAGCAGGAGCCTCGTCAAGAGCTGCGGCTGGAGGTTCGTCTGCACGGGAGTCTGCGAGACCTGGGTGATGGGCGAGTTGTTGAGGTTCACAGCGGCCATGTTAACGTCGAGCAGGCGAGAGCAGCGGCGGGAGCGTGGACGTGAGCGGTGGTCTCCGCCAACCTGGACACCGACGGCGGCAGCGAGGGCGAATACGACCAAAGCCGCGCAAACAACGCGGGCGCGCGCCTGGGAAATTCTGGGAAAGTCCGAAAAGTACCTCATTATATTCGGGCGGAGCTAGAACTGCAGACCTGGTACATCCGGCGGCCTTCTCGAGGCTTTGTTTCTCCACTAAATTGTTGCAAGGCCAGAAGCGGACACACCTTCTCATCTCTCGGCACACAAACGTGCTTCTGCAGGGCCATCTGACCGGGGTTCTTGATACGCAGAAATTTGGGGCGGGCGAACATGAGAGTCCGCCGCACAACACGCCTCTGGCATCCTCCCAGAATATGCACGAGTGTACATGAAAGCGACGGCGTGTCCACAGCCATCTGCACGCGCGCGAACAGCGAGGTGGTGTGGACCGCTGCAAAGTGCAGGGCCTGGGTCCAGCGCCGACTGAGAGCAGCCGCGGGACCGGTCCGCGCCAGACGCAAGAAGGGGCAGCACGCGGCGGGAGGCCAGATTGACAGGATAGAGCAGATGGGAGGCGATAATAGACCGCCGCTGGTCGCCTGAACCGCCGGCACGTCCACCTGCCTCTCCTCGACCCGGCGAAGGCACTGCGTTGTCGACGAAGACGACGACGGCGACGACGGCCTGAGCGCGAGCCATTCTGCGGGAGCCTGGGACGGTTGCAAGCAAGTCGCGCACGCGGCGTATGCCACGAAGCTTTAAACGTTCCGCTGGAACTCGCATCGTGCGCGCAGGGATCTGCTCCGCGTTTCGGGCAGCAAGGTTTAGCGAGCGCGTCCGGGAAGGCAAATTGCTCACTATTGGGTTGGTTAGATATATTCAAAAGTCCGACATTGGGACCTATAACGGTATACAGTTTGCCTTATCATCGTTCTCACCATCCGCCGTCCATGTCGCCCCTCTGGACCGTTCTGTCCTGATTCGAGCGCCTCTCTCCCCTCCAGGTCCCGCCCGGGCTTCTTCGACTCAAGCAGTCGCCCAGCATGGCCTCTCCGCACTCGTTCTCCTTCTCCAAGCCTGCCATGCCCGGCGACGCCGTCTCCGTCCTCGTCCTCGTCGAGGACTCCGGCCAGATGGCGGCAAAGTGGCCCGAGGTTCGCGACTCGTACCTCCCCGTGCTCCTCGAGAACCTGCGCGCCGCCGACCCATCCGTCCTGGTTCGTTTCCTGCCCTCTCACCCTCTGACTTCTCATTACCCGCCTCTTCATTCAGATGGAAGCGCGGTGGCTCACCACCTCCTCCTCATCTCCAGTCGTCACAGCCCTCCGGGATGCTGCAGACTGCCGGAACGTGCCTGACCTCATCCTCGGCCACGGCAGCAGCACTAAAATATCCCCGGCGGTCATACATAACGCAATAAACGTGCTCTCGCTTTTCTCTTGGTGCTGGCGCTCTGCTCACCTCTGCACCGCAGATCCTCGCAGACGAATCCAGGGCCATGGGCAATGCCACGCGGCACTTCATACTCGTCGCTGCCACCGGTCCGTCGACTTCTTGCGCGATGAGCGACGCGACTCCGTCCGGATTCGACCCTTGGGACGAAATTGCCCTCGTCCTCGCTCAGGTATGACGCAGCGCCTTCGCAAAGAAGCGCCTCTGCTGAGCTGATCATCGCTTGATCAGCAATACATACGGCTCCATGTCGTCCTCAACATCGGCGCCGAGATGCGCACCTACCACGAACTCTTCAAGAGATCGGTGCGCATACTTGAGCCCTGACAGCGCTCCGCTTCTCAATACAGCTTCGTCAGCTCCATCGTCAGAGTAACTTAGAGGTTCCTGCGTGGTTTCTGGTAGATCCTCCCAAGTTCTCCATCCGCCTCTCCGGCAGGCCTCAATATGTGCGCAGCTCTGGTAGGCATCGCTACTCCTCCTCCCCTCCTCGCGCGCCATCGTTGCACATAACAATCGTCTTCTCCTGCAGTCGCCGTCTCTGATCCGTTAATATTGCCTGGTATCCCGCCGGGTCACTATGGAAACCCGAGTCCGCCGCCAATGTCGACCAAGTCGACCTCTCCGACCACACCTCCGACGCAGGGTTCGCCCCCACCATCAGCTTCCCCGCCCCATCGTAAGTCGTCTACGTCTCCGACCACGCCCCGGAGCCGAGGACGCGGGTCCGAGACCTCCAGTTCGCCTCCCGAGGGCGGCGGCGGTCTAGTCTCTTACCTCCAACAGATGCACGGGCTCACCAAGAAGAAGAGCTACGGCGTGAAGGCCCCCAAGAAGACGTATGCGGACATCCAGCTGCCCATGGCGGGGCGGCCCATCCTCCCGCGGCTCGAAGTGCCGCAGTCCAACATCTACGCCTACCCGTCGTTCGACAACGGGCACGGACCCGAACAGCACGTCCTCGTCTCCGATTCGCAGCCGCCGCCCAGCAGGCGGCACTCCGCCGACCAGCTGCCGTCCTCGCTCGTCGCGCGCACCGCGACCACCGATGACCGGCGCGCGCGGCGCCGGGGGCCGTGGCTCCCGATCGCGCCGCTCGCCTCGTCCACGCCGTCGTCGCCCACGTCCGTCACGTCGCCAGGCACGCTAGCCGCGCTCCAGAGCCTCGCGTCGATGACGCCGCGCCTGCCGGACTTTGTGACTAAAGGCCGCGCTACCCCAGGCGCGGCGCAGGGTCCGACGGAGACGCAAGATCCGTATGGCGCGCACTCGGCGGGCTCCGCGGACGCCCACGCCCATGCCCACGCCTACGCTGCACACTCGGCCATGACGTCGCGTCCGACGGACCCCCATGCACCATATCCGACCTCGCCGCCTCAGGATCCGCAGGGCGCTGCCTCGCCGACGTACTATTACTCACGTGCTCCCGCGGCTGCTCCACAGTGGTCTCAGCACGGCTCTGTTGGGCCCTCTCCTGCGTCGCCCGTCTCGGCGCCGAGTCCTAGCCACACGTCCACGTCCGGCTACAGCGACGCGTCGCGGCAGTACAGCGACTACACGTACGGGAGCTCGCCACCGAGCAGCGCGGCGGCGACGCCGCTGTCGATGACCGCGCCCGCGGGCGCCGCAGAAAATGCTGAGGACCAGCCTTTCATCATCACGCCGGAGATCGTGGCCAAGTCGGACGCGGACATGGAGGAGGTCGTCCGCTCCGGCGCGCTGCAGGCGAGCATGACCCCCGCGCTCTGCTCCGTCGTGCAGACCATGCAGCCGGCGATGTCGAGCCCGATGTATGCGCCTAGCGAACCGATGGCCCCCGACCAGCTCTACTACCCTGCCCTCTCTTCGTCCCAGGGGCACCAGATTCCTGCGCAAGACCCCGCCGGCTATCCTGTGTACCAGTCGGACGTTCACATGGGCGTCGAGCTCTCTGGGTCTCAGGCGGATGCGGGGTGGCAGTATGGTGGAACTCAAGGCTACATGCCACCGATTCCCGACTACGTGCCCACGCAAGGGCACTGGTACCCGACATGAAGATACCCTGCAAGTCGATTCGCTCCTCCACCAATTGTCGATATGTTGTCAAGTTTCCTGAAGGTGCTATGTAAACGTCGTCTCCTCTTCCTGGCATATGTGATCTCCTCTGTGTATTCCCCATTCCTCCTCTTTTTCTTCTCGGTCTCTCAACGTTTCGGTCTCCAGGTTTGGTACGGGTGTTCGAACAGTGGGTCTTGTCGCAGTACGACGCATCTCGATGTCCTGGCACGGTTGTTTGCATGTATACCCGTGGTATATACCTACGCTATCTCTGATCTAGCTGTACACATTTCATCGGGTTCGGGATGTATGGGGACTCTGCTCGCTGTAGGCTTTGTAGCATATCCTTTCTTGCGCGGTATGGGTATAGCAGGGGCGCTTCCGTATCCGCCCGCCGCGAGGCGGGCGGTCGTGCGCGATGTGGCAATCCTTTCACTCGCCCACACACGCGCACCCACGCGTTTCCCGGCGGTGGAGCTGCGACGAGCAGATCGAGCAGATCTGCTGCACGCGGGAACGGGCCCCGGGCGTGTCGTCTGGGAAGGCAGGTACACGGCCTGCCTCAAGGGGCGTCCCGTCACTCGCGCACGTCCACACGCAGCCCCCATCCAGCAAGGAAACGGCCACATTCCAGACTTAAACCCGCAGACGGCGCGCGCGCGGACGACACGCCCAGCACGCATGCCGCGCGCCGCTTCCCAACGGTGCACACCGTTTGGCGGAGGATAGCAGGCTACCCAATCCATCTGGGTTCTCCGTCTCGACGCGCGCTGCTTCTGCTTCGGCGTCGTCGAGATTACAAGTCGGAATACGCGTCCCGCGGTCGCGCACGACTCGCGCGGGCGACGCTCCCGAGGCTACTCCATCGGGCGATCCTAATGGAACCACAACGGGCGCAGGATGGCTGTGCCGGGAAGAACGTGCTTGCAGGAACGGCCCGCGCGAACTCGACTGAGGGTGTGTTCTTTCGATGGCGGAACGGTCGAAGTCCGCACCTTCTCCGCGCAAACGCCTATCTTACGCATATGAATGTGCCAATGCAGTCGACTGTAAGCATTCCTGCGCTATCATTGACTGCATCTGAATGGAGAACAAAGCATTTGCTCACGCTCCCCTCAGTCATCTCGAGCTTTCCCGAGTGTGCAGTGGTAACTGCCGGCGAGGGACTTCGTCGGCTTTCCGGCCAGCCATGCAGGAAGTTTGGAGCATGGGGCGCGTGCATCTTTAGACAGTGTCACGTCCGGCTGATGGTATTTTGCATCAATGGATCAGCAGGGGTTCCAATGCACGAGGAGCATGTTGCGAGGACAACTTCGTTGAGCTCAAAGCGATCCTAACTCAGGCTATGTAGTAGAACAGCGCGCCTGAAGCCTGGGGCCGGAGTCCTCGCTGCCCGACGATTCTGGTGATAAGCGTAGAGCATCGACAACACGACAACAAGGAAAGCGTACATTGTTCCTATCCGCGGGCCCAGCCTGCTCATCACCGAAGCTATATGGGCCCTCACAAGTTCCTTGTTTGCTGTACTCACAAGAGTTGCCTTTCCGAGACTGCCCCGCGTGGGAAAGATCACTCAATCCCTCACTCGGTCCCTCGACTTCAGGCAAGCCACTCTACTCTGAAGTCTGCATTGCACCATCATCAGCGCGATATCGAAGATATCGTTGGCTGAGTTTGAGGCTTAAGGCGCTACTGAGCCGATTGCAATCACGCCTGGAATTTGGTTTCTCTGACGTCGGTTGCGGAAGTCGCAGTGAGTTTGCTCGTCGCCCAGTGCACTTGACCGCTCACTTCTGACTGTCAGATTTCCCACTGCACAGAACGTGATCTCGGATATAGTATGATGGTAGAGTCTGTCGAAAAGTAAACAAGTTGCATCTATCAAGCCATCTCTGACGCAGTTTGCACAGCGCTCCGACGGCACCCTCTCCTCCCGGTGACGACGTCAAAGCCCCGGAACACTGGGTAAGTCCAGCTAGCGGTGCGCGCGCTCGTGGTAACATGGTATGGTTACCGATGTATCTCGTGCAGAACTTCCAAGCACCCATCAATCGTATTCCGCCTGAGCTTCTCGTATCCATCTTTCAGTGGGTGCAATGGCTTTATGGTTGGCCCCACTATTCAAGTTTCTCTCGCCCTCGAGACTGGTTGCAGCTCACATGGGTTTGCCGCTATTGGCGCTCGGTCGCGCTGTCAACGCCTATTCTGTGGGCATCCATCGTACATTGCCGGCAGGCAACTTCCCAAGAAGATTGGCTGTACGCTTTCCTTGAACGGGCTTCCGGAGCCATGCTCGACGTCCGCATCGACTTCTGGGAGTATTCAGAGCCGACACTAAGGTCTATCATGGTTCATGCGAACAATATACAGCGTCTCGCGTTGGATCTATCACCAGGGTCGTATTCCGGCGCGACCAATCTAGACGAACTTCTGCACTGCTTTCCCTCCAGCATGCCTGCGCTCGAGTGGCTCGAGCTCTCGGTTCCCAGCGATTGGACATCGAAGCCATCGTCGGACGCGTCGCTCAGTCGCCAACGACTCCCTAATCTACAGCGCTTGAAGTTGTGGGGCTTCAACTTCCCTTGGGAATCCGATCTATACACGTCGCTGCGATCCTTGGCCCTCATTCATCTTAGGGCGCCGCCAGCTATCACCGAGCTCTTCCACATCCTTCTGGCATGTCCAGAACTAGAAGTTTTGGAACTGGAACGTTATGACGGCGATCGCGATTTGGAATTCCCGGACGACCTCCATCTCAGGGCCGACGCTCCCGTGCTGTCCTTACCCAGACTATCGAAGCTACAACTCTACGCTAGTCTGCGGACGGTTTCATACATCTGCGACCGTTTACTGGTTCCTTCTACCTGCTACAAGGACGTGCGAACGACTCTTCCCGGGTCCGACACCCGTCAGGCCGAGCCTATCAGTATCATCGCCAAACTGCCCCGTCAGCGTGTGTTCTTACCCCAGATAGTTGAAACTTCTTCTGTCTCGCTGGTAGTCGACGATCAGGCCCTATATGTCAGCTTTTGTGGGGGCCTGGACGCCAAAGCCTATATCAGCATGTCCGGGATACCCCCGGATGATCCTGAAATCACCCCTCCGGTGTGGAAGACAGTGCTCGACGCCTTTCACGCTGCGCCCCTGACGCACTTCCGCCTCAAGTACACATCTCTGCACTTGATCAGCCCCAAGATGTGGCACCAGCTTTTCGCCCGGTTTCCTGTCTTAGACCATATCGTGGCGGGTCCGACCTTCCGCACCCCGGGAGGACCCATGCACACATACGGTCCACTCCTTGAAGCGCTTCGGGACGAGAAAGAGGAGGAGAGCGGTGTCCTACATGCGCCACGCTTGCGGACTCTGGAACTGGACGCGATCACCGTCGACGCCAGCGTCGCAGATGCGCTCCTGTCTGTCCTCCGCAAGCGCTCCTCGAAGGGTCTGCCACTTCAGCAGCTGGTGTTGAGGAACTCCGCATGTGACGGGGCAGTGGATCGTGACGCGTTCGTCGCAGACCTGCAAGAATATGTGAAGTTGCGGGTTAGGTGAGTTCTCTGTTCTGCGCTGTATGTACCCAGCGGACTACACGCTGATTGGACCCGCGCCATAGCTATTCGAGCTGCTGCTGCGGTCACCAAGACCACGACACCCTACCGTATGTGATCATCCCCAACGCTTCGATGCGCTTAATAGCTGACCGACCCCACACATCGATAGTTACGTGCTGGAGCGTCGTCCACAGCATCTCCTTCCCCTCGACGCTAGCGACGTTGTCGAAGTCACCGCAGCTGAGATTGAGGCAGCGCTCGCGACCCTTGGCGCACCGAACTGAGTGATATTCGACCGTCCATGGGCGTACTGTGCGCGGGAGTCGACTCCGCACTCGACTAGTATTCTCTATTTTTCCGTTTACAAGATATGCATGTCCCGTTCCAAGTGTCCTGTTGTACAATGATATTTCGCAAAGTTTCGCCCGCAGATGACAATTCTCCGCTCAGGGCGTGCAACACGCCGCGCCCGTCGTCGTATCCGTCGAGTCTGGGAAGGCTGGGATGCTCTTCGAATCGTTCGCTCCAGGAACGTCCATGCTCGGATTGAGCGTGAAGAAGTTCGTCGGCCGGAATACCAAGCGCAGATGCTCGACCGGCATGACTGGCCAGTCCTCCGGTCGCGGAATATGCGTGATACCTGCCAGTCGAGCAATCAGTCTCGAGTGCTCACAGACTAGAACGGACGCGTCTACACACCCATCGTGACGTATACGAGGATGTCTTCCTCCACTAGGTTATCGTCGCCTGTGGCCCAATTGGGGAGCGCATCCGGGGGAGTATCGCGCGTCTGCGGGACGTACTTGCCCGACGGCCACATTCGGCCGCCCTTTGGGCCCTCGACGTCTTTGACGACCCACAACGGCTTCTGCGCGAACGGCGCCCTCTTCGCGACAATGCTCCCATCCAGCGCCATCAGCGGTGCCGCCGCGCCCTTGCTCATGATCGTGTACCCTGCATTGCGCTTCGACGACGGGTGCACCTTCTTCGGGTTCACGATCGACCACCGTCGGTCCGTCGCGTAGTTGTACTCGCGCGCACCGTCTGCTGCGCGAGCTATGGGCGTGCTCTGCGCGATGAACGCGTTCCCTGAGTGGTTTGCGGCAGAGCCGAGAGGCGCGCCCGGAAGCGGGAGGATGTCGGTCTCCACGACGGAGTTGTTCAGGCCGTCGACCATGGGGTCAACGCGGACGGAGAAGATGTGTTGATGGTAGTGCGCGTTGATTCCTGGGGCGAGAGTGGTACCGAAGGGACTATTCGGCTCATCTTGACCTTGGACGTACACCTGAAGGATACCCGTTAGGCGAATCTCGACTTCGATGTTGCCGTCCTGATAGAACATGTAGTTGAAGATGTACTCTGCATGTCCGGTCAGCACGCGGTCACACTCCGGTGGATGCGCGTGGACGTACCGTAGTTGGCGAGGGTGCAGATTTGCTGGATCACGAGCCTTCTGCTCCGGACAGCCTGAGCGCGACCGCCAACGCGGAAGTCGGTATGTTTCCATAGCAAGCCTGCGTCCTCTTCATGAATGCAGATCACGTTCTTCACGACTACGGCCGTGCCATCGTGTGCCACATATGCACCGGGCTAAGGAGAAAATCAGAGGACAGTCATCGAAAACTAGGATGCGAGGCCCTTACCAAGTAATGGATTTGCCCTAGGCAGTCGCACCCGAGCGTGAGTTCATTGGCCATGGTGCCCATCCCATACTCTCCACTGGAATACTAACTCAATGACGTTCACCGATGCGACGCAGACATGTACATACACATCGAACGCATGCTTCCGAGGATGAGGGTGTTCGGGTGCACCATAAGGAACCACCATCTCCGAAAGAGAGAGGCGGTAGAAGATGGGCCTGACGTTGCCATCGTCGTTGTACGTGATCGTAGAGAGCGCGATGCCTTCACGGTGGTGGAATGCTATGTGAATGCAATGATGAGCCTTGGCTCTGTGGACTAGCAGACGTGCACTGACCAACGTGCATCTTCCACTTCTGCCATTCCAGCACATGACCGTCCACCTTGAAGCTCACGCCATCGGGCTGCACAACGTGCAGCGGCTTGAGGTCCTCGCGGAACTTGAACCCTTCCTTCTGTGCGAGCAGGTCGGGCAGGAAGTCGTAAGACTCTTGAGGGGGAGGGATGCGCTTTCGATTGGCCGCTTGTATGGGATCCTCCTCCAAGGAAGGCGGCGCGGTGGTGGACGCAGTGATGTCTACAGACACTCCGGCACTCTCGAACAGAGACGTCTCGCCTTTCGGCTTGTAAGATGGAGGAAAGTCGATGTGTATGACCTTCTTGGCAACCGAGTCGACTACGGGAATGAAGTCCTTAGATGGCTAGCGTCAGCTTCGTTGCTCGCGGTGCTACAGAGTGAACGCTCACAAGGGGGTGCGCGTACAGGTTCTCATGACGCCCCCACCGAGCGAACATAAGAGCTTGCTGAATGCGCTTGTTTGCGGGAAAGCGACTATCGTATCCGATTGCCCAGCCGTCAGCGTGCAGCTGCTCTGGTTTGACCCCTTCACTAGCTACTCAGCAATGCTTTCGCGGACGTCTTGCAGTAAGGACATACCGACATCTGCAGCGAGTTTGACGACGCGCTCATCGGCTCTGATGATCTCCTCGCATAGCAGGAGCTCCTCTACGGAGATCTGAGGCTGGACGCCCTCCGGAAGTCTCTCCAGGGAGTCTACGATCCAGTCCTGGCCGTGCAGGGAGAGAATGGTATTGTAGGCAGACCTAGCCACAGAGTGAATAACATAGGGGAAAGGAGGCACCGTCGGTATTCACCCGGCCACAGCATCCACGAACTGGTCCAGTATTAGCGAATGTGCTTCGGCGAGAAGCGGTGGACTCACGTCAACTTCAGCCTTGCGCACGATTTCAGTGGCAGGTTCAGGCTTCTCGCCACTCAGTAGCGGAATCCCAAGATGTGCGAGTACCGCTTTCTTGGGCGGCGGCAGCAGATAGCTTGTAATGAACCTAACCGCTTTGATGTCTGTCTTCTCCGCAATGTACCGCCGGACGCTATGAGACACTGCGACGATCTGGGAGATCGAGATCAGTCGAGATGGAAAGGGCCCGCAGATCCGGATCGTACCTCTTCAGGGGTCAAGGGATCTAAGGGATGTTTGAACGGAGGAACCTTCAGCGGACCCTCGGAGCTCTTGACCGCGGTCGCAGTGCTCGGTGCAGTGAGGGGAACAGACATTGCGAGACGATCGCTGTAGACGAGAGGGTGGGAGTCGGTGTGCGTCTCTCGCGGAAGGCTCTTAAGCTACATATATACAGGGGCGCCTCTTTGAGGGCATGTTACTTATCTAGCGGAGCACGCGACGGAGGTCCGTCCTTCTTGAAGAATTGATGGACGGGGAAAGGAGATATAGATTCACCATATCTCTTGCTAGATAAAGATTGGTGGCGACCGCAGACCGTGACCCGAGTCCCTACTTCTCGGGTGTACTGAGTCGTTGTAGCGCTACGACATTGCCCTTGTTGACAGCCTACGAGAACCTGTCGTAATCTAGCTTCTGAGAATGTCCTGCTCAAGCTGAATAGCACAACCAATCCTGCCTGAGGCTGAAGCTCCCATCGACACCGTCATTTCACGCTTACGTTGCGTGGGAGTAGCTTCAAGCCGTGCCGGGCACATGACAGGCTGACGGGGTTTTCCAGCGCATTTGTCGCCTTCTTGTGCACCCGACAGCATGTATCAGATCGAGGACATACTGCTGTCAGCTCAATCGCAGAGATCGGGCTACAGATCGTGACACCCGGTGAGCGGGACATGGTGCGACTTGCAGGTCGATACGTGAAAAATTCGGTGAGATATGATTAGCAGGTTTCAATGCCATGATCAAACTTGCACGCGATAGGAGGAAAGACGAGAAAGCAGAATTGAGGAGATGCTAGAGGTTTGCAATTGACAGCCGAGAGAGAGAGAGAGAGCCCAGAGATAGGGACATCGCCGCCGTGGGCGTTTATGTAGACTCGACGCCATGAGAACAAACGGCTTGGACCCGGCCAGAGCTTGCCGAGTGGTACAGTATATGACAGGGACCTGAACATCATCCGACATTCTGGGTGAGCATTTGAAGTACTGTGTCGGTATAGGATGACAACCGTGGTTTGAAAGACGTACCGTACTACCACCGGGCTTTCAATTCACTATACTCGGTTGGGCCGCCGACGTAGACTTCGCAATCGACGGCGAGAGCAGCGATCTGCCAGACAAATACATCTTTCATGGCCGCATCCTCGGGGTCGTCAATATCGTCAGAGAGCGTGACCAAGCTGATTTTTTCGAAGTGAGATCCCCGCTCGGAGCGTTTCAGTACGCAGTCTACAATCTCGTCGAAGAGGGCATTCTCATGAGAGAGATCAGCGATCCCCTCGCTCTCGATGGATTTCAGCTGCGGGCAACGCATCGTCTCCGCAGGGGAAGGGATGTCGCCCAACCCGGCCTTCAGAGCAATCCAAACGACCTCCAAGCGGCCCGAACCAGAGAGGTGAAGGTGGATAAGAGTGGGGAAGGACACAAAGAATGTGTTCCAGTCGGCCTCGTGGAGGTCATCTTCGCTGGTTGACACCGCAATTCGTGTAAGCGGGGCAAATTGGAACATGTCGACGAGCTGCATCGTCCCCAGGTCGAAGAGTGACCAGTCCTCGGCGTCCTCGGAGTCTCTCAGTGAGACATTTACGGACAAGCTGCCTGCACATGGCTGACCGGGTGGACTGTACATGTTTGTCCGCAACTCGAAGGAGGAACACCATACCGAGAGCGAGACATCTGTAAGCGATATGGAGACCAGGACGGGGAGTACTTCCCCGCACAGCGGAAACCGGGGCAGAACTTGTAGGTCAAAGTCTTCGTCGGAGTCTGGGTAAAAGCTGGCCACCGTGACATTGCACTCGGCCGGTAGGCGTAGACAAGACAGAAACCGTCTGGTCGGGGCAGGGGAATGTCCTATGATCGCCAGCTGAACTAGCAAAGGTAAGGCGACGTGTGTCTCCCTGCGTAAGCCATCCGGATCGGGTGCAAAGTGATGGAGGGACTCCTGAACGACTAGCGTCTGAAGACGCGGAGCCGTGCTGAGAGCGTCCACAAATTGGTTCATTGAGAGGCTACAATGGCAGTTGTTGATATGCAGCTCTCGCAGGCCCGAGAAGAGTAGCGGATCCGCTACTAATCGTACATCAGAGATGTCGAGATACCATAAGGAGGGTTGCCGCTCATGCGAGAGTTGGACATCAGTGCCCTCTGTATAGGAAGGCCGGCGTGTTAGGCTCAGGACCTCCAGAGAAGGGCAGAGGCCATCGAGGAGAGGAACGAATTGGCAGATCCACGAATTCGAGGAGTAAAACGAGGAGGCCCGGAGGGTGCGGATACGAGACGCATGTGGACGGAAGGCTTGCAGCCCTTCAGCCGGATAGCAGGTCACGTGGTCGAGGATGATGTCGAGAAGAGATTCCTTGGAACGCGTCAAGCATAGCCTGAGCCAGCACGGCGATTGGAAGGCATAAATTGAACTCCAAAAGGTAGCACTTCCGCAAACGACGTCGTCCCACCGGCGGCAGACGCTCCGCAGCTTCTTCCAGCCGTATCTGGAGCCCTCCGAGGGCTGAGACCGCGTGTCGTCCGTGTAAAGCTCGAAGATCCGGACAAAGATCTCATCGGGAAGGGAGTTGATGGGTTGGCGACTGTTCCACAGAGTGGCCAGTCCACGGTCCTCCTTCATCAAGGCGAATATTTCCCTCGCGATCTCCAGTCTGCGAGCGGAGATTTCTTCAGCTGTCCATGCTTCGGCACCGCGAGCCATCGTGAAACAGCCTGAAATGTGGATGAGACTGCAATGGTAGCGGCGAGGAGAAGATCTGGGTGACCAACCCAGCAGAATGCGATTAGAGAGCTAAAGACTTGAATGCGCTTCACCAGGGGTACTACTAGTGGGCGCTAAAAGTATGGAAACGCCCACCCAAATCGGGACGATATTTTCTCAGGCCTGTATTTCGCCATATATCATGGCTCCTTCCAATGATCTCTTGCCATTCGAGAATATGGGTGTAGATGTATTGTATGGTACATTTGGTGGATACTTTACTGTCCCTGTACAGGAGATATAGAGACAACCTTGATCCTGGTCTCTGATGTCTCACGCTTCACCATCTTGCTATGTGTTCCTGCTTGCATGGATTTGGTTGTTCCCCCAAATAACCTCAGGTATGGGTAGAGCCAGAGGGCACCTTACAGCTGGTGTGGTTAGTATGAGCCAGACTGTCCTTGTTGGAATTAGAGCAGATGAACTTTGAATATACTTTGGTGGCTTGGTTCCCAATCCCTGACATGCTTTAGTCAAACCATATAAGCCCATGAGAACTCCAGATTCATTGAATTTACACAAATGCAGAATCAGATGGGTCAGAGGGTGCTAAATGTGAAAGGCCGGGCTCAGAAGTGCAAGAGAAGGATTGTTACACAATATGCTAACTAGGACGTACACAACAGGGTAGGTTATCTACACATCTCAGAAGTTTGGCCGATTTGAATCTGACCAGGAAGATCAGACTCATACTGAACACAGTGGCTGTAAGGTGCCCTCTGGGTCTACCCATACCTGAGGTCATTTGGGGGAACAACAGAATCCATGCAAGCAGAAACACATAACAAGATGGCGAAGCGCGAGACATCAGAGACCAGGATCAAGGTTGTCTCTATATCTCCTGTACAGGGACAGTAAAGTATCCACCAAATGTACCATACAATACATCTACACCCATATTCTCGAATGGCAAGAGATCATTGGAAGGAGCCATGATATATGGCGAAATACAGGCCTGAGAGAATATCGTCCCGATTTGGGTGGGCGTTTCCATACTTTTAGCGCCCACGAGTAGTGCTCTGTTGGCCAGGAAGATCAGATGGCTTCCGCTAATCGCACAGAATCAAGTCGTCCCTGGCACAACGCAGCGATATGACCGCTGCAGCTTTTGAAGGATACCAATTCCGCGGATTCGTGACACTCCGAGCGAGGAGGATCAAGTAGGTACTGGTGATAGCGCTTAGCCAGTACTTGGTAGCATTGGATGCGGCACTTGCCGAGGCTGCGCGCTTCCATTTGTACCGGGCGCGAGTCGCCGAGTCCAATGCAATGCGACCTCCTCGGACGCGGCGAAGTTGAACACGGCGCCCCTTGAAGACGGTAAGTGGTCATGCAAATCAGTGGCAGGGTGGAACCTCGTATGCTGCTGAACATCATCTACGAATAGCTAGGAATGCGCCTGGCTACAGAAGATGGACTGTGCTGATAATGCCAAAATGATCGACCGTACTAGTAGTACCCTACCACACTGTACACGTTACAATCTTACATGAAAAGTCCATAATATCATGACTCCTCTTCCCACTCGTGCAGCATTGGCCTCTTCTCTGCTGGCAGGTCCTCGTACACCATCACTTCACACAGGCCATGTAACGTCCTCAGGTCGTACTCATGGATCGAGTGCACGTACATGCCAGGCTGGCGTCCGCGTAACCGCGCCCGTAGCTCCCGCAATCGTGGTAGCCCACAAGCTGCGCGGGCCCTGAGGAGTCTTACGACGGTTTCCAACATACGATCGTGGAACGGAAGGCTGTCGAAAGCTAGGATCTCCAGGTTTGGCAGTACAGTCCGAGTCGTGGCCCCTAGAATCACGGCTTCCGACACTTTGCGGGTGCCCGCTCTGAAACTGGGTGACGTTGTACCGGAGGCGAGGGCGGCTAGCAGTTCCCCTGGATAGCCCCAGCCCGAGACACGCAGCTCGCGAAGACTCGGGAAGGAACGGAAGAAGCTCGTCCATTCAGTATCGGAGATGTATTCCAGGTCGCACTCGACGGACAACCTGCGCAGGGGTGATCGCGAGAAGAGTGCTTGAAAGTCCTTGAGCATCCCCGGCGCAAACAGTACATGGTCAGATTCAGGATCGTCATACTGGAGCTCGATCTCCAGGAGGCCCTCGCCTGAGTCCGTGGAGGAAGTGTACTTGATTTCCCCGCTAGGCGCGTCCAAGAGTCCCAGGTGGACCGACGTTGTATTCTCCAGGAAGGGCATGCAGTCCGGATCGCGGGGAAGGATTGCGCTCAACGTCTCGGTAGGATCATCCATATAGGCCTTCAGCGACGCACGCACGCTGGCTGGGATGCGTAGATGCCGCAGGAGGACGCGCATTTCCTCCAGACACTCGTCGACGTGCAGCGTCCGCAGCTTTGGCATCGAGACGACGCGGCCGAGCTTGTTTGGCCAGACTTTCCCGTCGAACGGAAGGGAAATCTCGAGGTAAAGCTCTTCCAACTGCTGCGAAGCCTCAAGGACGTCCAGGACACTGGATAGAGGTGTCGCCTGATGATCACGGCAGACTAAGAGGGTGAGTTGCTGGAGGCCCCCGAAGAGACCTGCGACCCACGGCGGGCGAATGTTGTCCAGATGGAGTACACGAAGAGCCGGTAAATGGTCGGAATCCAGTGCCAGCTGCGGGAGATTGTGCCCGGCGCGTTCATATCCGGCGATTTGCAGCTGCTCGAGCACCGGCGCGCCCTGCCGCAGTATTACCTCGATCTCAAGAAGGATGCTCACGTCGTCCGGTGCAGAGTCCTCGTCAGAGGTCAAGTCGATGATGAGCTCCCGCGTACGCCAAAGGTATGTTGGATCCTGTAGCAGCGTAAGCAACCCGCGCGAGATATCTTCGTGGCGCATCTCGATGTAGAAGTCGAGGAGGTGATGCCGAGTCAGTGCCAGGGCATGCTCCATCCATTCGAGATGTCTCGGAGTCCTTACACGGATGCAGCGCCACAACTGTGGCATCGCGAGGGCGACCGCGCGCCAACGGCGGGAGACCGCAGAGAGAGCCAGCGAGGTGAACGAAGACCGCTGCGGCCGACTAAAACCCAAGTCCTCAGCGAAGGCCTTGAATATCTCCATGAGCATCTCGTTTGAGAGCTTATCGAATGGGTTTGGTGTGTGGTGGAGATGTGTCCGGGAGCTCGCCTCGGCCACATCTTCACGGCGATCTGAGCCTGAGGCATCGCTTCTCTTTGAAACGTTCGATGGGGGCTGCATCGTGATCTCAAATCTCCTCGGGCGAGAACCTGGTGGAGCAATTCAGTGGCAATCCTCGCATGCAAGCACGTATCCTGCCTACCGATGTGGCGCTTCTCAACTACGAGTTGTATGGGTAAGAGCGTCGACTAGGAGACGAACACAACTTATATGGCACTCTGGGCGGGCTTCACTGCAGCTTGCATTGCCATCAATCCTTTGTATACCATAAGCCTTAGGCTAGAAAGCACTCACCATGTTGAAGGCCATACGAAGGAGCGCACACGGAGAAAGGCATCGGCAGGTCAACCGAGATCCATAACTCGGGTCGCGACAAACTTGGTGAACTTCCAAGCGACTGCATTGACTCCATACCCCAGACTGGAGATACAGACGCATTCAACGATTGTGCGTCAGCGTATATACCTTGTCAAGCAAGCATTCAAAGAACTATGTATGATGTTCCCTAACGTTCACGTCCGAAGGGTCACATTCAGCAAGAGGTCGGACGAGCTTGGTTGACGATCATACTGTACTGTTACCGTATTTACCGGGACTACTCCAACTTTGGATCAATCCCTAGTGCTCGGCGCCTATCCGCCACTCGGGGCCGGACTAGGCGTGGGAAACTGCACTTTGCTTATTGTGCCTGTTGTGGCTACGGTGCAATGCAACGCCTCGACCCTCGCTTTCACCATCTCCGACAACGACCACGACTACAACCACGGCCACAAACGGAGTAGCGTCGACGAGCGCATATAAGAACTTTGCAACCGCATTGTCCTCTTTCTCACTCTTACCGACTCCATCACCATGGCTCGATTGGACGGCTACACCCTTTCCATCGCGGCGCCTCCTGCCCACCCCACCATCGACATTGGCTATTCGGCAACCTCGCTCTCGCGCTCGAGCAGCGCGTCCTCGGCGCCCTCAAACTCGTTGAAGCGCAAGAGGAGCGATGGCTCGATGACCGTCACCATCACCGCCTCCCGAGCCACACCCGTCCCGGAAGCGCCTCTCGTCCTCCCCATCATCTTCCCCTCCGTCAACCGCAGTACGAACGACGCCTACGTCTCCCCGCCCTCACCCGCCCCCACGGAGATTATTGAGGACCCGTACAAGTGCAGTGAGGTCTGCATGGAGGAGGCCAAGGCGGTGGGCGTGAAGGTACGCGACTTCGCCCACGAGCCACTCCCCAAGGGACGCGACATCCGCGCGCCCGAACTGTGGACCACCCCGCTCGAGGCGCTTGTCATGCACGACCGCTACATCCGCGTCGCCGCACACCGCGCGGCCAACTTCCGGCCCTCCGGCAGGGTCCTCCACCGGCTGCTCGCCCTCAACTGGGTCACGCAAGAGGAGGCCGAGTTCCACTGGCGCGACGAGGATTGGAAAGCGGTGAACGAGTACGCGAATCGCCCGCTCGGCGCGTACCCGTTCTGCATCCCCGCGGGCGTAAAGAAGCCCACCGCGGCGTACCGCGCCGCGCTCCGCCGGGACAAGTACGTGCCCTTCCAGGACGACATCCCAGAGGAGAAAATCTTCGTCCCGGAGGACGAGCCCGGCATGGACGACGGCCCAGCGCGTGTCGACCCCGCCTTCCTGCGCGAAGCGGTCGCGACACTGCGACGCTCGCTCTCCTGCGTATCTTCCGGACTGCACTTCGGCGCCCCCAGCTATAGTCCACCAGGCCCTTCGGATGCCGACCCTGTCCACGTCGACAAGAAGCGGAGGGTGAGCGGAGAGAGTCCCTCTGTGGAAGCGGCTGCAACGCCGGAGAACAGCCCACCTACGACGCCGTCCCGCTGCCCCGGTCAGTCGACGCCGCGCAGTGCGAGCTCAGCTGCAAGCTCCTCGCGGTCGTCGACTCCGCCCGTCCAGAGTACGGCCCCACGGCTTGCTCGGGGTGGTCTCGCGCGAACCGAGACGTTGAGCCGGATCGTATGAAGGACCTCTTGCGCGGGTCACCCTCCTGTAGGACTCGCACGGACGGAAGAGGAACGCGTGTATCGTTATTCGTAGCTAATGTATCGATACTGCAGTGCAGGGACACAGACGTAGCCTCCACCTTTGTAGATTAATAGTGCCATTTGTTCCTCAGGAGCTGTGTAGAACTACGCACACTATATCCCGACGATATCCAGACGGCCCCGCAATCCCTTCGAGTCTCTTACTCTGATTTTGGTCAGCATCCTACACCCCGTTGCCGACGACGGAGGTCTAAGACGAAGTGTTTCCGCACTGTCTAGTCACTAGCCCATTCTACCTGTGGACACAGGGCCTGAAGTTCTTCACGATAGATATCCCTCTCCTTCTCCAGCTCCTCGAACCTCTCCTCTTCGTCTCCGAAGTACAACTCCATGTACTCCATAGGCTGCAGCTCAAAAAACGCCCGCCGGTAGAGCATGACCACGATAGCCTCCACGGTGCCGTCGTCATAGTCGACATACTCCACGCGCAGCGTATCCAATTTGGGGCACGGGGGCGGGAAGTGGCCCTCGAATCCCTCGATACCCATGCATTCGCCTGCGGTCTTGAGCCCGCGGAACAGGGGTAGCAGGGAGCCGTGCCCGGTGAAGCACAGCTCCATCATGCTGGACAACCCCGCCAGTCGTTGGGGTCCTCGATCCCGTCAAAGTCACCCTGCACGTCGAGATGGGTGATGGGATCATCGCACATACTATAATGCACCCAGCTTTGGGATGGACTAAGCGCGCACCGGGCTTTGGGATGAACGGCCGCGGTACGGCCACGACCTCACCGATTTTCGCGAGAACCACGTAGAATTATTAGCTATATGTCTCTTGCATTGTACAGCAAAAAAGCGACATGATGCGAACAATGTTAAAGCAAGATCGTTGAATACCGAGAGCATGCACTCATGGTGCCAAAGACTCTGACCTCACGTTGCTTGCTTGTCTGTGCACTTCTTGGGCTCTCATTTGACAAGATAATAGTGCACACTCAAACCCATCATACAGTGAAGGTTTCAGGGTGTTCGGACGAGCTGGTGGCTTGCAACGAGAGTAAGATGCCCGAGTGCGCCAGTCTGCGAGCTGCTGTGGCTGAGATCTCTGTCGGAGTTAAATCGGCATCTCGGCACACCTCGACGTCATTCCAAGTCCCTGGGTGCTTGCGCGCTACGAGCAAAGACGTCGAGAACCACCTGAGCTCTCCTTGTGCTTCTTCCCGTTCTCACTGCGGTCTGTCATTACTACTTTGGCTCGCATTGCTCTTGTGCGCACTCCGGTTCTCGTCCCGACTCCCGATTCAACATGCCGAGGTCAAAGACAGCCCACCGATACCCGAAAGCAGGTGGAGGCAACCGCCGCTCCCGACAGTGGACAGTCCGGCAATACACCGAGGAGACCCTACAGGAGGCCTGCGAGTACTACGACAACAATCCGGGCTCATCCTACGAAGCAGTCAGTGAGCGCTTTGGAGTTCCATCTACAACCCTCCATTACCGCCACAAGAGGCAACACACCTCGCAGCGCAAGAGCCACACTGACCAACAACTCCTCTCGCCCGAAGAGGAAGAAGCCCTGTGCGACTGGATAGAACACCTGTCATACATGGGTTTCCCTGTTGACCGGCAGACTGTGTATTCTCTCGTTTGCCAGATCACGGACAGTGCACATCCGCCGAGCCGCGGTTGGGTCAAGCGCTTCCTCGCGCGACACCAAGGTCTCAAGCTCGGCAAGCCATCCGGCCTCGATCCTCAGCGCGCGCAGGCATTCAACCGCCACACTGTCGACAATCATTTCAAGAAGCTGAAGGCGATCATCGACGAGTACAAGATTCCCTGGAGTCACGTGTACAACATGGACGAGAAGGGAATCCAGCACGGCGGGGCAAGACGGCTGCAGCGCATTAAGTACTTTGTACCACGGGGTCGTCGAGTAAACTACAAACTCCGTAGTAATAATCTTGAGCTCATGACGATCATCGAGTGTGTGAGCGCGGATGGAGGGAACATCCTTCTGGGCTTCATATTTGCAGGCGCCCAATTTTATGCGGACTTGTTTAGAGATGTCGATCCAGAGGTCGTGTAAGTATCGTATGCTAAGCTACAGTTGCGGACAGTCAAAGTCGACAAAAAAGTTGGCGCATTTTTTGGCGGCTGATGAGACCCAATACGGCGTAGCTCATGTGTAAGGAACACCCCTACAGTGGTCTTCAACAAGATTGTACGAGCCGTTTTCCATAAAATCGTAGTTTGCATTTTTGGGTCTGAAAATTTGGCCACACCGCCAAAAAAAGCCAGAAAAATCGGCAAAAATGCGCAAACGTTTCCTTTCATGGTGGCGAACAAGATTCCGGTGAGACAAAAACGATTTAGCAATAATTGGGTGTTCTAAGAGAGTAACAAGTTGATGACCCCAATGACTCGCGACCTCCTAAGCACAAGCGAGTTACTTCTGGACTTCGAAATAATGGAAGTGTTAATGCCAGAACCTCCACAGACATACCTGAGCATCCGAAGGGCAGCACAGTTGACAGTCTTGATGAGCCAGTCGACATAAAAGACGAGCACATCGGCAGTCAGCCACCCCTTCTTGAGGACGGCTTGAAGTACACAGCGCCGCTACCGTCAACTCCCCCAACGGCAGACAAACCTCAATGCATTTGTGACGTTCACAATATGGCCACAACAGGGCGAGACGAGCAGACAGTTTGCTGAGTCGCTCTCAGCATCAGAGTCAGACGATGAAAGCGCGGGCTCAAAGCTGGACTCGGAGTCAACGAGTCTGAAGGCTTCCGAGTCGTGGCTTCTGGGCCCTGGCTCATTGAAGGCAGCCGGATGGGAGAGCGCTGATCCAGCCATGCTGTCAGCAGCGCCAAGGATCCCGCACCGCTATGATGGGTCTGGATGCTATTGTAAACTAGGTTACAGTATATATTGTAACAAAAGCCATCTCCGATCCACGGGCGCTCATGGGCGCTTCTGACCCCTCGCTGCGTTGAATATGCCCAAAATATTGGCCGCCCCCATCCGCTCGTGGGAGAAACTTCGGACATTGTTTTTCTGACGTTTCTCGACATTCTGAGTCTGATCGCGAGGTCAGTTTCCCCCAAAAAATCCCAAACAGGCCAAACCCGCTTTTGTCGACTTTGACTGTCCGCAACTGTAGTTTTTTGAGAAGCTCATCCATGTGCCGTTCACAGCATCACACACTCCCAAAGTGGTTGGAGTGATGAATTCCTTGGTGCGGAATGGTTCCGCAAATGCTTCCTTCCACAGGCAAACACTCGGCGAGAATCTGATGCTCCCCTGCTTCTCATCCTCGACGGTCACGGTTCACACATCACCCCGGAGATACGCCACCTGGCCATGGAGAATAATGTCCATCTCTTTCTCCTGCCTCCGCACACTACCCATTGCCTGCAGCCACTCAACGTCAGAATCTTCAACCACCTCCAGGATGCATGGGTCAAGCGCTGCAACCAGTTCTACAATACATCGCGTGGCCGGGAAATGTCACGTGCTGAGTTCATTCACGAATATCTCGATGTGCGCCGCCATGTCTTCAAGCGGAAGCTCATTCAGAAGGCTTGATTCAACTCCGGCATCACATCGGAAACGTGGAGTGCTGACTTCTTCGACGAGGCCGACTTCGCACCGAGTTACACCACTTCGACCCACGCCCACATCCCACCCTATTTCTCAACCAATGCCAGTCCGAGACCAACAGTGGATATCCGCCGAAGGACTCGTCTCGCATCAGAATCCAAACACAGTGCAGAAGGCTGTGGTAAGTCCATGCTTTGTTAGCAAATTTGCGAAAGCTTAACGTAACTAATCTATTCATATCGAGCAATTCGTTCGCCCTCCCCATTTGACGTGGACATGACCACGGACACGCGGCCTACAACCCCGTTTGACTCACCCTCCCTGCAATCTGTCAGCCGGCGCACGTCCTAGCGCAATGAACAGCTTGAACGCCTTTGCTGCGAGGTTGAATGTCTGCGCTCCGAAAACGTCAGCCTCCGTAACGAGAATGTCGGCCTCCTCGGGCAGGTGCAACATGCGAATGCGCACGCGAAGATCGCAAATTGGCACCTAGGTCAAGTACAGCAAGAACTCAATAAGAAGAAGTCTGTGAGCGGGAGAAGGCTTACGGTCTTGCGCACCAACGCTATGCTGATTACGGCCGGGGAAGGTGCTGAGTTGTGTGAGCGGCAGGAGCAGGAGGAGGCAGCGAGGGAAGCGGCAAGGGAGGCAGACGAAAGGCGGAAAGCGGAGGAGGAGCGTACACGTCAGACGGAGCGGGAACAGATCGTGCGCGATGATCATGTCTGCTTCTCCGGAGCACTCAGCCGAAAGGTGAAAGACGACCTGAAGGACATCGTCTTCGCACGCGGACTTCCCATGGAGAAGCATACCAATGCTGAGCTCTGTGAGATCATCAAGCAACATCTCAAAGCTCAAGTCACTCGCTATTCTAACGATCCGAAGTTCTCGGGATTGTACACGGCAACAAACAGCCTCGCGAGCGCACAAAAGCGACCCCTCCCTGCGGATCTCAACGACGAGAACTCCCCTCCGCCTGCATCCCGCCGCCAACTTGACAGGGACTTAGAGCCGAGGCTGTCCCCTAACGCTGAACGTGGCTCCCATCTCTGCTGCAATCTCCAGAACGTCACTCTCAAGCAGCACCCATTCCGATTGATCCTATGCTTCAAAGCGAAGATCTGAACACCGCACGTCCTCGCACACCCGCCGCTGCTGACGTTCGCGAGCCTGTCACTCGCCGGCGTCCCCATACCAATTCAGGCCGCTCACCCCTTGGTGACCTCTCTCCCCTACACTCGACTCCCAACCGTTCATCCATACGGAATCCGCATGTAATATCCTGATACTATAACATACATTCATGTTTGATATGATGCAGCACGAGTAAACGAGACCGTTCTTAGAGCCGTGTAAGATGTCCATTCAGCCAGAGAGATTTGGTCGGAGATTGAATCGGCATCCTTCAGCAACTGACTTTTGTGGTAATACTACCGTACGGTCATCCCAAAGCTGGGTCACCAACATGACAGTACGTCCAGTTAAGAAAAAAAATAATGGAAGAGGTCCGCAGCTAGTTGGCACGCATGTCTGTGCAGTAAGAAGGGAGATCAGACCGAATGCTGAGGATGTTTAGTCTTATTTGTGAAGTTCATCCCAAAGCCGGGTCAGCTATAGTAAGCTCCGCGAAGTCGCCTAGGACTTCCCGGGAGTGAAAATTCCACGAGTCGAAGTGCGGTTTAGGCTGGGAAAAGTTGACCAACAGCTTGCTCTTCTCCGAGATGACTGAGAACCGCAGGATGTACAGCGAAGCCCGGGTCAGCGGGGGATCCATTTTCCATGTCCATGAGTGTCCCTGTGTGCTCGCGCCCTCGGGAAGCACTGACAAAAAGAGGTGTCGCAGGTCAGTAGCCGTGACTGCGTCGGCGGATGGAAGCCACCCACACACAGAAATAACGACTTCAGTAGCGAGGCGGTGATGCGACCCCACTCCGCGCACGAGGCCGCCGAGCACCGAAGCTGCTCCCTTCGCGCATCTTCGCGCATCTTCGCAGTTCTTCGCACAGATCCGCAGGCCTTCGCAGCTTTGCAGCCTCTGCAACAGATTGCAAAGTCCCGCGAGTGACTCGACGCGCAGCCATCGCGCAGAACCCGGTGGACGACCAGGCGTTTGGGGGAGCGAAGTCCTTTGCGCCAGCCTGCCCTGAAGATGCCCCCGGCGCTAGGTCCGTGCGTTCGCAGTCGGCTCGGCAGCGCGAAGGTCCGGTCCGGCGTCACATGCGTAGCACACCATTTTGGCACCGATGTAAAATACTCGCGCTTCACAGCGCAGCAATCCAGATTCCGTTCCCCCCTCCCAAGAGCAGAGATCTCACTGTGCCCCAACTGCGTTCGCGTTCGCGTCCCCCTTGCGTTTACTACTTCGCCGCGCCAAGTTTCTTATTGAGCATCACCTCTTCCTCTTCACTGTCCGCGTCTTACACTGAGTTGCTGTTGAATACTGCGTAGCTGTGAAGAATCACCGAGTCCCTCTGCGTCCGCGTTGAGCCCGACGAGACTGCGAAGAGCGTAACGAGTACCCGCGAAGACTCGCGAACGGTCGCAAACATCCACGAAGAGCTTGCGAACACCTGCGAAGAACTCCGTTCGCTCCAATCCACCGCCGCATCGTGACGTTCGCCTCAAGGGCACCCCGGCCGAGCCACTACATCTCCTGATTCCGCCGTCTACCTCAGCTCAGCTCGTCAGAGGCCTCGACCTACAAAGGCTCTTGGCCTCAACCTCACGGCTTTAGGGTAGATTTGGCACATCACCACGGAGCGCCTGGCGGAGGCCCAGGCCGAGATGGCCCGCCTGCAGGAGGAGGCCTGAGCGGAGGCGGAGGCGGAGTGGAAGGCTGCAGAGGAAGAGGGAATGGGCGGAGATCCGGAGGGCGAGGAGGGCGATGAGGGGGCGGAAGCGGCGTGAGGGCGGAACTCCGGGGGAGTTCCGAGGACGCCCTTAGCTACCGTAGATAGTAAAGTGGTAAAAGGTAGCAATAAAAGGCCATCAAGTAACTGAAAGAAGGGGTGATGAAAGGATAAGGAAAAGCAGACAACTAAGTAAGTATAGAGATAATACATAAGAGTGCAGTCATAGGAGTCTCTCTAGGGGCCCAGGCTTGTCCAGGTAAGCCCAGTGGAAGTCCGAAACCAACTCCTGTGTGTGCCCGAGCTCTGTGGCTAAGATCCACGAAGTCTCTTCGTCCGTACCCTCGTACCCGGCCCAACGGACCAAGTACAGGAGTTGGCAGGACTTCCGACGTCGGTCCAGCTTGGAGTCCAGGATCTCCGAGATCTCGTACTCTGGTTCTCCGTCGACTATGACGGGCGGTGGAGGCGGCTGTACGCGACCCGGAATTGTGTTCGGAGTTGCGGGCTCGAGCTGGGAGACGTGGAAGACCGGGTGGACGGCACGCATGGAGTCCGGAAGCCGAAGCGTATAGGAGTGCATTCCGACCTTCGCTATGATCTCAAAGGGGCCTAGGAACTTCTCCGATAGCTTCTTTGAGGGTCGCGTAGTGCGGATGTGCTTGGCCTTCAGGTACACTGGATCTCCGACCTGGAAGTCCGGCGCGGGTAGGCGGTGCTTGTCGGCTTGCACTTGGTAGCGAGCCTGAGCTTCCGCAATCTGCGACTGGAGGACCGAATGGAGTTCCACGAGGTCTACTGCGTACTCCCGGGCCCGGGTGGAGGTGAGATTGCGTTCCAGGTGGACCGTGAGTCCGGGGTGGTACCCCTTGTTTGCGAAGAACGGGGAGATCCCGGTCGTGGTGTTTGGGGAATTGTTGTACGCAAACTCCGCCAAGGGAAGGAGACGGGCCCAGTTGTCCTGCTGGTAGTTGCAGTAGATCCGGAGGTACTGCTCCAAGGTCTGATTGACCCGCTCGGTCTGGCCGTCGCCCTCTGGGTGGTATCTGGAGGTGAAGTGTAGACACATATTAAGGGCCTTCCCGAGGGACCGGAAGAAGTGGGACATGAACTCGGAACCCCGATCGGAGGTAACGTGCGACGGAACTCCGTGCTTGGAGAAGACGTGCATGACAAACAGGTCCGCCAACTCCGAGGCCGTCAGAGTGTCGTGCGTCGGGATGAAGATGGCTTGCTTGGTGAGGTGATCCACGACGACAAGGATGGCGGTGTAGCCACCGGAGTTCGGAAGCTGCTCGATGAGGTCCATAGAGATGGAGTTCCACGGGCGCTCCAGGATCGGGAGTTGCTTCAAGGTCCCATAAGGCAGGTGCCGAGGAGTCTTCGCTCGTGCGCAGGAGGTGCAAGACTTCACGTAGTCCCAGACGAAGGCTCAGAGTCCCGGCCAGGCATAGTCACGGAGTACCAGGGCCTGAGTCTTGTTCTGGCCCCAGTGCCTGGCCGTAGGGTGATCGTGACGGGAACGGAGGACTTGAAGTCAGAGGTCCGAGGTGTCAGGTACGTAGATCCGGCCGTTGAAACGGAGGAAGCCTTCTTCGTCCAAAGACCAGCGCGAGTCGCCCCCAGAGGCTGCCTCGAGTGCGGCGGCGAGCTCAGTAGACTGCGATTCTGATGACTGGGCCGACCGGATGTCTGAACGGAGCTGGTGATCGTCCAGCAGGAACGTAGCTCAGAGTACCGGGTAGTGGAGATACGTCGCCCGGAGGGAGGAAGCAAGCTGCTCCTGCGTGAAGATAGGTCGGAAGTTGTGCAGGTTGACTACGGAGTAGTCACTGCCCCCCTCTTTGGGGTAGACGTCCCATCGTCGAGTGAGCGTGTCAGATTTGGCACCGAGTTTTCCGGGGCGGAAACGGATGATGAGGTTGAATTGCGACAGGAACTCCGACCAGCGGGCCTGGCAGCGGGTCAAGAGTTTGGTGGTAGCAAAGTACTTGAGGTTCTTGTGGTCGGTGACGAAGTTGACCAGAGTTCCGGACCCCTCGAGGTAGTGCTGCCAGGTCTTGAAGCACTCGAAGATTGCCAGGAGTTCCTTGTCGTGGGTGTCGTAGTTGAGCTCCGCTCCAGAGAGGATCCGGGAATGGAAGGCGATAGGGTGGAGTTCCCCGGACTCCGTGGTGATAGACAGGATGCCAGCGATGGCATAATCAGACGCGTCGGTCTTGACGGTGATCTGACGGTTGGGTTCCCAGTGGTGTAGCACCAGTGCGGAAGTGAAGGCCTTCTTCAACGTGTTGAAGGAGTCCCAGCACTTCTGGTCGAAGTTCCACGGAACTCCCTTGTGCGTGAGGCGGGTCAAGGGGAGGACAATCTCGGAGTAGTTGTGGATGAAGCGCCGGTAGAAGTTCGCAAATCCGAGGAACGACTGGATGTCCCGGACTTTCCGGGGTTCCGGCCAGTCCAGGATCGCCTTCACCGTAGACTCCGCCATCGTAAGGCCCTCGGGAGAGAGGAGGTAGCCCAGGTACTCGATGGAAGTCGCGTGGAATTCACACTTATCCGCACGAGCATAGAGCTTGAACTTCCGGAGCCTCCGCAGGACTTCCTTGACGTGTTCTCAGTGTTCCTCTAGGGAGTCCGAATAGATGAGGATATCATCGAGATAAACGACGACGCACACATCTAGGAGATCCGCGAACACTTTATTGACAAAGTGTTGGAAGGCCGCTGGGGTGTTTGAAAGTCCGAAAGGCATCACAAGCCACTCGAAGGATCCGTACCGTGTGCGGAAGGCCGTCTTCCACTTGTCGCCGGGAGCGATGCAAACGAGGTTGTAGGCGTGCCAGAGGTCGACCTTAGTGTAGATCCGGGCCTCCCACGGAGTATCCAGGAGGTCCGAGACGAGCGGTAACAGATAGCGGTCCTTCCGAGTGATCTTGTTCAATCCCCGGTAGTCCACGCACAATCGGAGTGAGCCGTCCTTCTTCTTGACGAAGAGGACCGGAGCTCCGCAGGGTGAATTGGACAGCCGAATGAACCCCGAACGGAGGTTTTCCTCGATGTACTCGCGCAGGGTGTCCAACTCCATCTGGGACAGCGAGTAGATCGGGCTGAGGGGCGGAACCTTGCTCTCCTCAAGAGTAATTTTGAGGTCGTAGGGCCGGTGTTCCGGAAGAGTGTCTGCCTTCTTCTTGCTAAAGACATCTGCGAACTTGTGGTACTCCGGGGGAACTCCGGTGAGGTCCGGAGGTTCCTCCGAGAGCGATGAGCTACGGGCCTTAGCCGAATCCAGCGAGACGTCTGACAGATTGAGAGTGTAACTCTCCGCCCCGGGCATCCGGCACGCGCGGGCGAAAGCCGCGGCGTTGACCAGGGTGACCCGGGGGACCGACGTGGGAGAGGTCAAAGCCGGAGGTCCGGTCAGGGATACCGAGGGTGAAGATACCGAAGGCGCCGAGGGATCCGAAGGAGACGGATGTGTCGGAGGAGCAGTTCGGAATTGGATGCTGCGCTTCTTCCAGTCAATCAAGGGATTGTAGGCGGAGAGCCAGTGTATCCCAGAACGGCGGAGACCGACTTGTCCAACGGAGTTACGAAGAAATCAACCGATATGACCTCTCCCGAAGGGAACTGAACCGGAAGTGTGGAAGTCCGAGAAATGACGTGATTGGATGATCCGTTGAAGAGTTGAAGGCAGATAGGAGGGACAGGGGAAGTCGGAAGTCCGTGATGCTCGACAAACTCCAAGTCTAGGAAGCAGTGCGAGGAACCGGAGTCGATGAGAGGCCGGAATTCCGACGGGACGAGCTCGGAGTAGAGGGTTACGTGGAGGGATAAGGGGTCGGAAAGAGCGGACGTGTTGAGCCAGAGTACAGGCGGAAGGTCCATGCTGGGAGGGTCAACGCAGTCCTCACCAGACACGGATGGCATGACTAGTTTTTTGACTTCTCCACAGGCTCGGAGTCCGACTGGACTTCCGACGGAGGTTCTGCAGACTCGGAGGCCTGAGCAGTGCGGCCCTTAGCTGGGGGCGCCGTCTTCTTTGGACAGTTTGCAGACACGTGCCCCGGACCTCCGCAGAAGAGGCATAGATTGTTGGCGAGCCGACGCTGCCGTTCCTCTTGCGTAAGCTTCCCATCCTTGCCCAACTTATCTGAATAGGGTTTGGAGGGTTGTTTAGCTGGGGTCTTAGCAGACGAGGACAAAGACGAGGAGCTCCGAGGGGCGGCGGAAGAGGCGGACTGGGAGGTCCCGGCAGGGGAACTGGCTTTGGTGTAGGGAGTGGACCGGGATTCCAGGGTGGTCTTCACGGAGGCTGAAGACGACGACTTATGACCTCCCGAAGATTCCCGAGCTTGCTCCGCCTTGCGTTCCCAGTAACGGTGGTCCAGGGATTGCGCAAGGTTCCGGAGCTCCTCCAGGGAGTCAGGCTTTCCGACCTCGGCGATCCGGTCCTTAAGGCGCGCCGGAAGACCCTTGTAGAACTGGTAACGGAGGGCCGCCCTTCCCCAGCGGACTTGCGTCGCGAGCCGATTGAACTGAGTGATGTACTTCGCGATCCGCTGGTTATCTGCCATCCGGAGGTTCTCGAGGTCGTGTTCAGCCTGTTCGGTGACATCGTACGGACCGAAGTTGACCCGGAGTTCCTCCTGGAACACCTTGTAGGAGTGCAGGAATTCTGGCGGGTTATCCGACTTGTGCTCTAGGAGGTACGGTTCGAACCAGGCGAGGGCCATCCCCTTGAGGTAGGAAATGGCGTAGGTGACTTTCTTCTCGTCGGTATCGAACGTCCTAGGGCGAGCCTTGAAGACCAACTCCAGCTGCGTGAAGAATAAACGGAGTTTCAAGGGATCCGACCTGTCAAACTGGTCAGGCTCCCAGACGTTGTTCCGTTCGGATGATGACGGAGTTCCGGAAGATGCAGCGGAGGAGGCCTGGGTGACCCGGAGCATCTGCGCGAGGAGCAACATTGCCTGGGTGGGCTCCCGTTGGGGGTCGGAATACGGAGCGGAAGGAGTAGGGAGGTGAGGAGGTGGATCACGGGGTTCCGGGGCTGGACCGGCAGGCGCGCTAGCTGCTCGCGGAGACAGGAAGGGGTTGTTGGGAGACATCCACAGGTTCAGAGGAGTCGGAGCAGGGGCTTGGGTAGGGTCGGGGAAACCGAGAAGTGGAGCTCCGGGCAGGCGGGACGGGCCCACCGCCGGAGATCCGACGTGCGACTCGGCCAGGGGGGATTGAGTGGAAACGTCAAGGATGTTCTGGGAACCCGCGGTGTTGGAGACAAAGATTAGATATCGGACTTTGTAGTACATTATCGGACTTTGGACTTTTTACTTACACTTTACTTACTTTGTTTCCTTTACAGT